>JAAGAY010010139.1:0-79536 GCA_011801015.1 Ardeotis arabs | reverse complement strand
TGAATATGAAAAGTTTCTTGTCAGTTTTGTTTAAAAAACCAACCAAACAAACAAAACCAAAAACCAAACAGAAGATGTAAAAGCACGATCAGTAGGAGTTCTGCTGCTGTCAGTGGAACCAGCTGACTTCCACTGACTCCCAGCGAAACTGAAGTTCTCTTCTTGCTGCCTTTTTGTTAAGTTGGGTCCAGTACCTTTCTTTTTTCTTTTCCTCTGTCTTGTAAAACAGTTTCTATGCTGATTTCAGTGATGCAGTTTCTGCAACAGCCCCTCGAATAGCTGAAGATTAGTGAATGGGCCTAGGCATGAGAAAAAGTTATTGAAAAGCAGGAGGATGGAAATTTTTCTTGTTGGCTTTCCCAGAAGAAAACCTATCATGTTACTACTCCCAGAGGATATCATTATATTATTGGCATTTGAATTAGCACCTACTCTTCTCTGTGGGGATTTCTCATCTTTGGCCTCCCTCTGTGGGTTCTTTACAAACACACCAAGCGTTGCTTACACAGGTAACTTTGGAGTATTTAGATTATTTTCTGTGCAACATAATGTTTAGAAATTACCTCTGCAGTTTTTAAAATAAAGCTGAAATTGAAAAGCAGTGCAATATCCCAACCTATTGCTCTTCCATATTGGCCAAGGGAACATCTCTTACTCTGAGAAATCCTGCTGAGAGAGAGGAGACCAGTGCTCATTGTGGTGAATGCTGTTAGTATTCAGCCTTTGTTGCTGGCTAACGCTTTAAATACTAAAAGTAGTAAGGAAAAAACATATTTATATCTATATGTGTGTAAGTGTGAGCTTACAGAGGAGGTTTAGAATTTAACTGCGTTCTTAAATATGAGAACTCAATGGCAAATTCTACCCTTCAGCTTAATGTAGTTGCAAACTCCAAAATACATCTCCGCTGCTTTGTACTCATATGTCAAAGCCTAAAAACACAATGAAGCACTTGAATTTTGGCCCTCAGGGAGCACTACCCTGTCATCTTGGGTCCTACAACACTTCTCAGTGATGCCTTATTAGCTTGGCACTGTTTACAAGTAGTGACTCGCTGGCGAGGAAGGAGGGGCAGGGGGCTCTGAACACATAATATGATAAGGGCTGGAATACATTGACAGAGGAGTTGACATAGTGGTATTTTGTCCCAGGGCTCAAGCACTCATTCAGTGAATATGGCTGTAAAGACATGGCTGTTAGAGTTTCACTTAGTCTATAAGTGCTACTCCAGTGAAGACTTGCTTTTAGGGCAAGAGAGATATGGCAGGGCCCAAACTCATCTGAAAATTTGACATAGATCTTACTGCACCTTCTCCTTTTAAAGTAAGTGTTCTCAAAAGGAACTTGAATCTCAGAGACAAAGTTCTACTAAAACATCCGCTAGAATCATGACATTGCAATCAGCTTGGTACGATAACAGAGGATTGTACCTTGCAGGGCGATCACTTCCTCCACACTTTCAGTCCAACAGCTTGTTGGCAACAAGTTCATTATATCTGTTCAAGTTATTTGGAAAAGTCTCCTGATCCTTATTACTTCTAAGACCTAGTTTTGTTCTTTGTTTTATTTAGCAATTTCCTCCTCTCTACTTGAACTATGTCCCTGCTCCTTGCAGGGGGGCTGGACTAGATGACCTTTGAAGGTACCTTCCAACCCTAACCATTCTATGATTCTACCAGTCTGAATGTCTCGTTTGCCCCAGTGCAAAGATGGTCATCCATCCACCTCTATCCCAGTCTCAGGTGCACGCAGAGGAGGAGCCATCCAATCCTCACTTGCTTTCAGTGGGTTACACCTGCCCCAGGAGCAGCAGCTTGAAGAACGTGACATGGTCCTCTGCATTACCACCCATTCATTCACAGTTTAGGGGAGGATAACAGATGATGCACAGCAGATTATAAATATGCAGTAAAGTCATGCCATCTCTCAAGGGGCAGAACATTGAAAGTGTTGCTGGTTGAGAATAAATCATAGTGTTTATGTCCCATTCGTGTCAAAGGACTGGTCTACAAAGAGGGGAATGGTGAGTTTTTGTAACTTTGCTTTTAAAATTCAAATACAAAGCAAACATTATGAATCTTAGCACTGATGATGTTCCTTTGAGGGAAAAAATATGGCCATATCAAGTCTTGTCTTTACCATGCTTCTTGCGGGTAAAACCAGCTTCATTCACAAGGATGTATTCTTATCAGCACCAAAACTAAATAATTATTTCTAAAGCTGAATTGTGCAGTCATACAGAAGTTTAGTAACTTCCATGTTGCTTTGCTCACAACACATAGCGTCTGTGAATCTTATCCAGGTTGTCAGTGGTGTAAATCAGTATAGATCTGTCAGGTTCAGCAGAGGGTCTGGATTCCCAGCAGCTTAGCTGTGTGTTGGAACTGGACATGAAATAGTGGACGCCCAGACTTTTGGGGGCAATAGAGTTTGCAGTAGGAAAAGTGAACCCAAAATAGATGCCATATTAAGTTTTGATCCTGTGCTCTTTCTTCTTTTCAGAAGTGGTTCGCTCGGTTTCCTAATCACAGTGTACTATGTTGCTGCTTTACAATCACACTCCACATGCAAATCACTTCACTGGTTTCTTAGTGACAGCAAGCCCTGCCAGCAGTAGGTACTTGGAATATGCCAATAAGATTTTAACTGCTTTGAAATGGTTGCAAGGGATGTTGTTTCGGGAGATTACAATCAGGGCATTCCATCAGAGGGCTGCTAAAATAGCAGTGCTTTATTTCCACCAGCCTATGTGCAATGAGCTAATAAGTGATTACTGTCTTTGTACCTTTATATTTAAGGACTAAGTAGAGAATTTTGTTCAGTGAACAATGATTGTGTCTTCTCAAGGCATATGCGGCTTCATTAATATTAATGAAGCTTGCATGCATGCATGCATCAAAAAAGGGCTTATACCCTATATAATCACTATTTGCCTAGGCAGATTTAGCTTCATCATTGTCTGTTTACTAAAAATAAGCCTTGTGCGGTTGATTTATAACTGATGCCTGGTTTACGTTGTGAATAGTTACCATTATCTTGAAGTCTGAGACTATGAAACCCTCTTCTGCTCGTTTAGGAGAAGGAAGCGAACTGTGACCTTTACAAAAAGGATGTCCATTTGACATTTGTCCATCTGTCATTTGGAGAATCTGTGGCCAAAGAAGGTGAAAGGTTAGAGATGAACAGAGAAGTTCAACATGTTTTGTTATCATTTTCCTATGATTCTAGTTCTACATTTTAAGTGTAGTGTAAGATGCCATGCGTGAAGTTGCAGTGGAGATCAGAAGGGAGCAAATACTCTTCAGAGCACTTTCCACACTCCAAGCGCTTCTGTTCTGACAGGCGTGTTTCTTTCCTTCAGTGGTTGAACTGTTGGCTCAACTAGCTGAGTTTTTATTTAATAATTTAGAAATTGTATTTGTAAAAAAGAGCTAAGAAAGAGGAATCTGCCTTTAAAGTACTGGAAAGTGTTCACTGACATCACAAATTCTTAATATGTGTCTTCACATGTCATTTTGGTATGTATATACACAAAATAATTTCTATAAGTTTTTTTCACAAGTTTAATTTAAAAAACGTATACACTTAAAACACTGCTTTTTAAAGATGAAGATGAATATCAGCTACAATTCAGAGATACCTGTAGCAGAAAATGAGGTTATAGAAATTTCTGAAATTTGGTCAGATGGCCAAATCTGTAGTCCACGGCCTACCTAAGGTAAGCCATTCCATCAAGATAGATAATTATATTATGTAGCGAAGTGTATAGTACTTGGGAATCACAGTGAATAATTACTTGAATCTCAGCTGCCATTGCAATATCCTGGGAAAAAGGACATACGTAATTCTTGAGCGTGTAAGTAGTGGAAGACTAAGCAGTGGAGCGATAATCTGTTGGTTCTGTATCTCATTTTCTGACTCTGAGTACATTTCTTCACTATTCCATGCCTCAGCTGCCAATATTTAAAAGGGCTATCATATAATGAAACTAATCTGTCCTGTTTCTTGAAGTTCTGGAGTTTCTGGGAGTACATCTCTGGGAGATTCACCCTTTCTTAATAAATCTTTTTTAAGCAGGTAGTAAAGCTAGTGTAGTCCCTGAGCACGAGAAGCTGAAAACCGAATTTCTCCTTCAAATTTCAAGGAAGATCTCTGTAATCATCTACTCGTCTTCTCAGGATTATTTACAGTCTAATATACAGTATATGTTGAGAAAGGAGTGGCAGAAAAATGAAGTAAAATAAATCTCTGACCTTTCCTGCTTGCCTTAATTGTAAAAAATTCTTTGCCTGTTTTCTGGCAGGTCATGAGCTTCCAAAAAGATCTTCCCTCTGTACAAAGAGCACCTACTGCTAATGGCTGCATACAAAATCTTGCATGCTCCCGTTTTCTTCTGTCCTTTATTTTACTTTAAGTATTTATATTGGCATTCCAGTCTTTTGGAGACTGGAGCTCGGAACTTTTATTTTTCCAGAGGTGGTGAGTATTCACAGCTCTTCCTTGGTTTTGTGTCCATCCCTTTCTCTCACAATACCTGAAGGAAACTCTGCCCAGATGAGAGACTCCGCTATGTAGGAGAGAGACCGATGTGCAGTGGTTCCCTAGATGAGTTGGAGACCGTTGACGCTTGTAGCACATTGCTTGAGGATTTCCTTGTAAATGAGAAAGTTGTTGCAGTGAGAAAGGCTCAGTCCTGCTATTAAAGCTGATGCCTTAAAACGTATTAATTTAGGAAGAGTGTGGGGGTGTGTGTGTATTTAATGAGCCTACCCAAAGCTCAGTCTGATACAAGGCCTTGACAGAGGTTTAATTCCTTAGAAGTGTTACTGAAACGTAATGCACAGTACTAACATCTTCTTTGTGCATTTTGAGGGGAGTATCCTTTTCTCCCTTTTCTAAGCTCTACCTGTAAAACACGCTACAGTTCTTCTCAAGCCGGCCCAAGTTCATTCTGAAATCGATGGCAGATATGAAGTGCTTTTCTAGCCACCTCCCCATAATTACAGATCTCACTGCTCCTGACAATCTGCTTGACTGTGGAGGTTAATGATGCTCGAAAGAATTTTAAAATTTAGGCAGGAAAAGTCATTGTACAACTGATGATATAAAACAAGATCCTTGGATATTGACTAAATGTTTTTGAATCTGTAATCTCTCAGTGCTATAACAAATAAGAGTAAGTGGAGCATGTTTTTACAATCAGCGTGGGTTAGCTACTGGTGTTATTTCCATAGCCGTATGGTAGAAATAAACCCCTACTATACCATGTTACGCAATTTCAACTGAAATTACTAGGGAAAATTTTCTGGGAAATGAAGTCCTAATTGGGTAAAGAAATAAAAGAGGATTCATCATCTGAGGTATTCAGAGCATTACATTGTACATTCTCTTGAGAGGGGGAAAGCACAGTGCAAAGCAGTGAAGAAGCAGCCCTCCCTCAGGCTGTGGGAGCCGTCCTTGAAGCTCTGAGAATGAAAGCAGTCAGTTTTCATGTGCAGGTTCTGTTCTGGAAGTTCATCTGAAATGGAAACTGTGAACCACCTGCTTTGAATCTGGGAAGCCAGACTAAGCCACAAGCAAGGTCTTCCTGTTCCACACCACAGGCACTGGGAGACGTGGTGAAGAGGAGTTGTCTAGGGCACTTTCTGGAGGAGGGTATTCTTGGTGAGATAAGTCGTCTTGCCTTGGGTGTTCATTTTATGGTTGTGCAAAGAGAATTCAATCTCTGCTGAATCCCTCCAGCCCAAGCACAGAAAATCTCATGTTTTCCTTCAATGATTTGAACTTGCTTATGGATTTCTTTCTAGATTGTGCCCAGCAGTTGCAGACATTGTCTTACTGATGTATTTATACCCTTGTATTTATTGCAGTGGTGCAGACTGTGACGCTCAACTCTTGGCTAAACCATCCTGTATTATTTTTTTCTTGACTAAATGTTAAAAAAAATTGATCAGGGATGATTTTTAATTATAAAAGTGCTTTGAAAAGATTTTTTTTTTCACCTGTATAATTAGAAGACATTTTAAAAGAAAATTTTCCAGTCAATTAGTCCTTAATGAAGCTCAATTTGTTTTACAAATTAACCTTTTCTTAAAATAACAGGATGATTTAATGCAAGAGTTATTCTGCTTATTTCAGTCTGTACTACGAGTCCTCTCTTCCACAAACATACATCCCTCCTAAGGAGATAGAATTTAAGGTAATAGGTTTTTGTTCCCTGAAGCTTCACTAAGTGTGTATGTTGACTGCATAACACTGGAATACTAAGGCTCAAACTTTGGTTTGAGCTCTCACTTCATTCTTGTGCCAGACCTTGGTGCGCTGTGGTCCTGAAATCAATGCATTGACTCTCCATGAAATTAAGAGTGCCATATAAAATCTGGTTGCCAGGCTCTTTGTGATTTTACTGTCTCTTCATTGTAGTCAGCCCTGCTGCGTTGCTCAGCGGCCGAGCCTGCTCTCGCCTGTGTGTACACAGCTCTGCTTGTGTGTCCGTTCTGTCCTTTCTCTGGTGTAAAAAAAGCTAAAATTTCTTTGGTCTGTGGAGTTTGACAAGTGTAGAAGTCTGTGTTGTAGGAAGACAGGGCTGTACTTGGCTGTTGGTTGCACAGATTTAAGTCCACAGACCCCGTAGGCTTCTCCTGAGCACAGTGTGGCTGCAGGGTGGGTCTTTCCAGGGACGTCTGGGGTCTGTGCTGCCCGCGTGCTCAGCCCCACCGCAGGTGACTGCTTTGGACTGACTGCTTAGTACAGCTGTCTCTTCTAATGACGTGGGGAAGTGAAATGGTAATTGGTTTAAATGACTTTTTTATTGCATAGATTTTATTTTGAAATAATAATCATTTATATTTTAGAGTACTACATAAAAATGTTTTGTTTATTGTGACACTTCAATAGTACATCATATTAATCACTGAATGAATGAAGTATTGCCATTGAAGTCTGCTTGTCTTTATGACTGTACATTTTTACTGCATTTAGGTCAAAGTATATGACCTGTGACTAATAAGATAGAAAATCATAAACAATAATAGCAGCAGCTGAAATATTTGCCTTTCTCAGGTTTCATCACTGAGAAGGGGATTTGCAGAGACAGTAAGGACAGCTAAGCATCCAGTTCCTGTTGAAAGCCCACAGAAGTCAAGTACCGTAACTCGCACTGGCTTGTGCCTGGGAAAAGGTTCTGTTTAATATTGTTGCTGAACACTGCCTGTGCATATTGGCAGTTGTTACAGCTTTGAGGCCAGATTCCTTTCTTGAAGGTGAGCACGATGCTCGTTCTGTCTCCCACTGTGGTTGTGTGTTGACATAAGCAGCCTCTGCTCTGCCAAGGTGGTGTTGTGGTTCAGCTCAGTTGCTTTTAATACTGGAATACTGCTGGGAACTGAGTCTGGAAGAAAATCCTGGGGAAAAACTGCTTTTGTTCTGTATTTGAGAAAATCTGCCAGGTATAAAGGGTCGTAGGACCCTGACTGGTTTGCGCATCTCTCCTGTCCGTAGGAAAGACAGTATCATTTGACTGTAGCTGGACAAATAGGTCTTTCCTAAAGGGGTATTATGCTGTCTGCTATAAGGAGAGACAGGGGTTGTAGGCAATCTGAATTCAGTTGGAGTTCAGCTACCTGCAGGGAAAATATCACCTAAGCTGGATATTCAGAGCACCTCAGGGAGCACAGGTAAGAAAGCCGGTCTGTGTATTACTCCAAGTTATTCTGAAGAGAAAACAACAGCTAACATTTCTACTTTCAGTTATCCCGTTCTGCAGCCAATGAGAATTTTGAAGTGACTTAAAACAGTAGCTGGCCTTTTATTAATTTACTTTTTTGATTTGTAATGGTAAGCCAGATTTAAGCATAGCTAGGAGCAAGTTCTATTGACATGAGAATTCGGGGGCTGGCAGGTAGTTAAGTGGAATTATTTACCGTTGGAGAGGTCTGGACAGAATTAATGATTGGAGCATTTGTTTCCCTTCATCGTGTCTCCTACTGTCATTCGCTCATCTTGCTAAAGAAAGAAAGAAAATTCTGGTTAACAAGACTCTTGTTTAAGGGATGATTAAGACTGAAAAAGGAAGTATTGCAAAACTGATTGATCACGATTTAAGGTATTTACCTGATGAATTTAGTAATACCCATTGTCTTAGGGTTATACAGTGTCTCTACCCTGTACTCATTCAGGGTGAGATCTGGTCTGGCACACATGCCTGTTTATTTAGTAAAACATTCACGTGATGTCCCTGTCTGTCTTAGTATGCAGAGTTGAGTGCTTCCTGGCTTTTTCCCCAACACTTGCACATTAGGAGAACTGCCATATGTCCCTGCCTGGGTGCTGCTCTGTTCTCAGCCTGTCTGTCTTGATGCCGTGCTCAGCAGAGGATGGATTGCACTTGGCCACAGCCTGGCGCAGTGGGGCCCTTACAGGCTCGGGTGGTCCGGCTGTAGTGTCATAGCAAGTGAAAGGTGGTGGCAACACATCAGTGGAAATAGCTGCAAGTGTGTGTAATGTATCTGTTTAATGATCTTATCTCTCCTGTGGGATCCTTTCCAATATCTTTTTACAAGTTAGATCATTCACAATCGAGGAGGAAAAGAGAGGGACAAGTACAGTGCATCTCCCTATTAGGGACCTAAGCTTCTCCAGCTCCCGGTTTCTATTATGAACTCCAATCTTTCTGTACTGTGTACATTTTATTTAGGAATAAGTGCACTTTTTGGATTTTCTGCTCGGGCCAAATAAGCTCTTCTGTTAAAGACCTGCATTAAGAGTGGTGCTCCCTTGTTTCCACCCTTTTGGATGGAAGTGACTTTATGTGCTGCATGCCGAGCTGTTACAGTTGGGTCAGTGCAAGGTTAGATACCTCACCATGATTATCGACAGTGCTTTTTAAAAAGTGAAATCAACATGGTAGTCAAGAATAAAACCAGCTTGAAATATTGTAATTTGTCTCACAAAAACATGCAGTTAAATGGAAGAGAAATATATGTCATTAATTAAGTATAGTTGATTTAGCTGACAGTGGTAGAAATTTGAGAATACTTTTATTATGCTCTAATTCTTCTCTGTTCATTCTTCAATGCAAGTACTGTACTTGGAACTAATTTTCATCTATTACACATTTCATAATACTATTAGTCTGATTAATTAATGCATAATACATCCTGGAGACTAATTTGTTTACTCCTAGCTGGCTCATTAGGACTTGCTATATGAATGCGAGATTAGATTTAAACTGAGCCACCTTCTAAAGACTGAATCGTATGTCTGCTTTGCAGTAAACTGGCAAAGGAAAAGCTGGTAATCTATATCCCTCGTTGATATGCAGAAGTGTGTTAAAAGTTTACTGAAGCCAGACACATAGCTTGGCACTTCTCGCAACTAAAAAAATGTATTTGCTTACGATGGGTATGGCTTTATGTATTTCAAACTGAAATCCGCTTTTATTAGGACAATTTGCCACGACTGCAAATCTGAATGCAGTGGTACATGTATTTTTATTTGGTATTCAAGTGCATGCTGTATTCTTATAGCGCTTCACCTTTGTTATTTTGCTTTTTAATGATGTTGTCTAACCAGAGTGAATGGATAACTCTGCACTGAAGCTAAACGTTCACCAAATACAGTAGAATTTGGGAGAGTTCCCTTGAGTGCTGTGAGTCAGTCTAGATTTTGTTGCCTGTTGCTGTATAATACTGTCACATTGTTCTGAGTTTTTGCCCAACTGACCTAAGAGGAACTTTCATTTTTTAAGTCCTGGTTTTCATACCAGCGTGAATTCTGAATGGTTTGTAATACTGGTGCAAGCAATGGTAGAGAACTGAGTATCACCACAGAGCCAGAGTGGTGGTTCCTCCAGCACTTTATATACTTAGGTAATTCTTTGTAAGTTCCTGTGTATATACATGTGTGTAGCTATATAGTGTATGTATGTTTGTAAAAATACCTTACTTGTTACTGCCCTCCTAGTTCTGAACCAGTAATTAAAGCTGATGCCTATTCTTTCTGCTTTTTATCTTTTAGCCTTTTCAAATAGAAGAGGTAGCAAGTCAATGCTTTTCCAAAACCTATCTCTTAGGCTGGTGTATTCTCTGCAGACAGGTGATTTACAAGTATTCTTAAGTTACTTATGGTGAGTAACCACAAGTTCTGAAATAAATAATTATGTACATACCTTTCATTTCAAGGACTTGGATTGGAGAACTTCCCAGAACAGGCTGTGTAATGAGGCTTCCTGCTTTCCGTCAACTGCACCTTTCTCACTGTGAAAATACTCTTCTTTCCACAGCGTTGGAAATCTCATGATTGAGCTCTGCCTTGATTAGGAAAATGTGAATCCAGAAAATGTTAACTGACTTTTTCCTTCACTCCCCTTCACAAAAAGTTTGAGTCAAAATAGCAATAACTTAGAGGGCTTTGAGTTGTGATTTAGCTGTCTTTATTCTTCTTTCAGGAGGAATATTAGCATTCCTCTTCATGCTACTGTGAAATCACAGATGGCCTTAAAGTTTTTAGGTGGTGTCCCATTCTGTCTTTTCATCTTCTTTCTTCTTCTTGTCAAACAACCTTTTATCTCAGTGAACAGAGACAATCTACAAATCAGTCTTATACTGAAATCTTAGCCCTGCCGAAGGAATTAGGAGTTTTGTTATTTGTTTTAGGGTCTAGATTTTGATTGTTAGCCTTTTGTTCGTTATAAAATTTGCTATGGATTTGTGCCTTTTGTTTATTTTGTGGACACTTACCAAAAACATCTATTGCTTATGACCAATAAATGAAGTCCATTTTCTGAATCATCCTGGTGAGATCAGAATGTTGCTTCACACATACATGTTATATGTTTTAATAAGCATGTTAAGTTTGGATTTGAAAGAGCTTCACCTTGCTACTGTGTAGCTTATGTTTTGACAGGCACATATATGAAACATAGTATCTCCATATTTTGCTAGTTGCTGCATATTGCATTAATTGAATATGCTGCGTAAGTATTTAGCACTGTACTTGAAACAAAACAGATCTCTGAACAAAAATGAAGTGTTTCTTAAACGATGGAAAATGGAATTGCCCACTAATAGCTCTCAGTCTTACTAAGGTGGAGATTAATATAGAGTCTCCAATGTTAAAGGGATGACAACAGGAATGCTTTTGTCTTGCAGAGTTTATCTTTATAAGTTTTGGAATAGAAAAGGGTTGACAAACTAACTCTGTCTCTTTAAATTTTCTCCTACATCACTTTGTGAGCTAGATGTCCTTCTCCAGCAGATCATAGTATCATAGCATCATTAGGGTTGGAAGGGACAGTTAAAGCCCATCCAGTCCAACCCCCCTGCAAGGAGCAGGGACATCTCCAACCAGATCAGGTTGCTCAGAGCCTCATCCAACCTGGCCTTGAATGTTTCCAGGGATGGGGCATCCACCACCTCTCTGGGCCAGTGTTCCACTACCCTCATTGTAAAAAATACTTCTCCCTTATATCTAGTCTAAATCTACCCTCTTTTAGTCTAAAACCGTTACCTCTTGTCCTGTTGCTACAGGCGTTGCTAAAAAGTTTCTCCCCATCTTTCCTGTAGGCCAGTTTAGGTACTGGAAGACCTCTGTAAGGTTTCCCTGGAGCCTCCTCTTCTCCAGGCTGAACAGCCCCAACTCTCTCAGCCTGTCCTCACAGGAGAGGTGCTCCAGCCCTCTGATCATCTTTGTGGCCCTCCTCTGGACTCTCTCCAAGTGGTCTACATCTTTCCTGTGCTGAGGGCTCCAGGGCCAATAAACAATCAGTTCAGAATGAGATTGTCATGATTATATGCATAACCTGTAAATATGATTTTCTCAACACTGTTTTATTCCAATAATTATACTTAAAGTAATTTATTATATAATTCAACTAAAATAATAATATATTTTATTTTAAAAGCCTATTTAAAAAGTAGGTTTATTTTTTATAAACCCTAAATTACACATTCCTTGTAGAAATACATCACTGAAAATCAGCTAGACAATAACCAATATTTTTGGAATGTCACTATGCTGAAATTGGTGGTCAGTTTTGGGGTTTTTTTTTAAATAATCTTGAGGATTGTTTTGTGTTTGTTACTCTGGGATATTGTCCTCTTGGGTCACTCTAGAGGCGTTCCAAGAGGTACCTGCGCTGGAGATAGTACTATCGTACCAAGGAAATGTAAGGAATAAGCTGATTGCCTAATTACTCAATATGGTTCAGCATCTTGTGTTCACAAAATTCCCTTGTTTCTTACTGCCTCCAAAGTCTAGCTTCAGCAACAGAGAAATAAAAACTCACTTCTACTCTGAGGTTTGAACTTCTCCTTTGTAACTACTGTAGTATACAAATTATCTTGATTTAAGTTAAGAAGGAAGTTTGGGACCAACTTTATGCACCTCTGATACACTGACAGCTACCCAGCCAATACATCAGGAGGTTTGTTCGCTCTTTTAGGTGTCAGAGTTGGCATTGTGGAGTGAAACACATTTCTCAGACGCTTGTCCTTGACAACGCTGTCGGAAACACTTAGAGTTAAATCTTGATCCCTGGAATGTAATTGAGTTTTGTTTTTGACTTTAGTGGGAAGAGAATGTGCCCCTGAAAGCAGTTAGTGGAGTGCCCAGGACAAGCTAATTTGTTTTGCTAACACGGTTCAGCTGTGTTAGAAAACACTTTTCAAAAAGAATTAAACTTTCCTCTGGTATGGACAGGACTAATGAAACTTCCTTCAGAGCCCATCAGCACCATTCGTCTATAATCAACCAGAGGGACAGAGGGACTGCTGTCTAGTGACAGGAGACAGCGTCCAATCTGAATGGAAACCAGTAGCATCTGCTGTGTGAGTGGGTAAGCAAAACCGACAAGTTAAGATGTCTCGAGAGCTCTTTTGCAGCAGCAGGTATTTTATGTGATTCAGAACATGGTAGGCAAAGCTTCCCTTGATGAGTCTTGAGCATCTGTCCTTATCCGTAACTCCGTGGGGCTGAGTAAAGTCAGCAGTATTGCTTGCCTGTAAGTTCAAGCAATAAGACTCTGGGAATATCTCCTGTGTGACGGTTTTAAATAAATGAACTGGTTAATATTAAGCACTTGTTTCCATACTGCCTGAAACTATGTGGAGGATAAGCAAAGCGTATAACTGTCCTTCAGATTATTTCAGCTGGTTAAAACAATTTGTCTTGCCATCCATATTCCTGTGGCAGAGACCAGGGCTCATGTGCAGAAAGCAGTTCCAGCATCATCCAGAAGGTTACGTGTTCAGCGCTGGGTACTCTGTGCTGGGCTCCCCACAAGCCATCAGGAAAGAAAGGGAAATTCTCGGCATTCCTCCTTCTGTTTTACCAATTTGCAATCTTTTATTAAATTACATTGTATGTAATTAAATTATGTTGTATGTAATTGTTGAGCAAGGAATGTTCTTGTTAAGTGGCTTTGGGAAATAGATATTTATGTGCCACCTGCAAACATGTTTTAGCAAGCTGCATGTTTCTGCGGAAATACATGCCTTTATTGCAAGCCTGTGAGTGAAATATTTAGCACCAGCTAGAGTGAACAGCGCAAAGAGGCTGTAGATGTGTAGTCACTTAGGAATGTGCAATTCTTAGAATAAGTATATGTCGTGGTTTAGCCCCACTCAGCAACTAAAATACCATACGGTCGCTCACTGACTGCCCCGTCGCTGCCCTCCACAATGGTAAGGGGAGTAGAATTGGGAAAGAAAAGAAGGCAAAGCTCGTGGGTTGAGATAAAAATGGTTTAAGAGAACAAGAGAAGAAAAGAAAACAGAGATGAAAAAGAAAAAAAAAACCAATAACAGAATATACTTAAGCATGTAGTATACACTTGCAATAGCTCATGGTGGATCCTGGTGCCCAGCTCCCTCCCCTCAGCCCCCTCCTCACTGACACACTGAGCAGGGTGTCCCATGGGATGGAAGGGCCCTGGGGCTCATTTGGGTAACCTGTCCCAGCTGGTGGCTGATCAGTAACCTGTGCCAGCTGTGTCCCCAGCCACAGGGGCCACCAGCTCCTGCTCTTCTCCCAGCTCAGGTGAAGGCCAGGTTGGATGAGGCTCTGAGCAACCTGATCTGGTTGGAAATGTCCCTGCTCCTTACATGGGGGTTGGACTGGGTGACCTTTGAAGGTCCCTTCCAACCCAAACCATTCTATGATTCTATGAAAATCAACTCTATTCCAGCCAGAACCAGGACAGTATAATTTACAGTATACTGGGAATCTTGGACCTGCAGAACTGAAGGATCCATAAGCAAGTGAGTATACTGGGACATAAAACACTTCTGGCATATTGTTTCTGCTTCTGATTTGGGGTTGCTTAGATTTACCTTGGAGACATTATAGTAAGAATACTAACTAATCATCTAGTTTTTCTTCTTGTCTTAAATCTAATTGACGTGCAAACACTCACCACAATTTTTTCTGCTTTTTCCACCATTGCAGCTAACAAAAAAAAGCATGAAATGTATATAAAGGCTAGCATTTCAGGATTTTTTCTTTTTTTTTTTCTCATTAACATTACTGATGGAAAAAGAAAATTTACTCCCTAGCTAATTACTTAGAAGCTTGTCCAGTAGTATTTCCAGACTAGCAGAAGCTAGGAAGTTATATTCATCCTTTGAGAAGAAGAATGCAGTGATTAAATGGGATGAGGAAGAGTTTGATTAATTTCTAAAGAAGCGTATTTAACAAATCTTGGATTTGGATTTGATTTTATGGCAATACATGTGTATTATACTGTTGGAGGTGAAAAGCTGTCTCATGGGATGAAGGCGCAGAGGCGTGTATCGGAGAAAAGGGAGTGTGCATTGTCCCGTATACAGTGGTAACCCAGGTGGTTAATTCCAGGGCACTGGTGTATGTTCTTGGAATTGTAAATTACACAACTGACAGATAAAACTGTTGTCAATAATCAGCTAAAAATTCCTTTATTCTGAAGATCACCTGTGCAGCTGATGAAAGCGTGTATTTCCAAAGGGAAATTATTCTTTTTGTTTTTTAAACATAGAGTACAGTTAGCTGTAATGAGCATGTGCATGCTACACAGTTAATTTAATTAAGCTTCTGTAAGCGTAATGCAAGATGAATTGAAGGATAGTCAGCGTTACCTCTGAAGGTTTCAGATATGTTGCACAAGATTAAAAGGACTTGATGTTTTCCATAGCAGAATCTCTTAGGCCACAGTTTCAGCACTGCTACTGAAAAAAAAGTAAAAAGTAGTATCTGTGCTCTCCTCTGCGTTTCCCAGGCTGGCCTTTCATTCAGTCCTTTGCTCTCTGCCATGACAGATGTTTGTGCCGCTCTGTCGTCAAAGGGGGGAAGGAGTTAATCTAGATAAAAAGTAATCTAACATCATCTAATTTCAGAAAGCTTTCTTTTATTAGTTTACCTTTTTTTAATGATAGTAAGCCCTTAGAAAGGCATTGTCAAATGCACGAATGTTCTTCCCCAAAGTTTAGTCATAAATGCTGCCTCTGACACTAAATGCATTGGATTTTGGCTCTTTCTGAACGCAAAGCAGATTCCTTTCAGTATTGTAGGACATTTGTGGGACATTGTATTAGAAAACTTATTATGTAACGCAATATGCTTCCCATTCTAGTTTACTTCATATCATGATAGTTTGGCTATAGCACTTGGCTTTTTCTCTTTCAACAGCTTCTAAAATTTTCAACATACCAACACTGCAAACTGCTCTGAATTAGGTTTCATAGTCTGCAACTCTGTTTCCTTCAGTACGGAGCGACAGCGGCTGTGCTGGGTTCCAGAAGGAAGGAAGGGTGCAGCACTGATATGTATACAGCCATTAAAAGAACAGTCAGTTTAATCTGCTTTATTTCTTGATTTACATTCTTTAATGTATACTGTAAATTCAAAACTTTTCTTTTTAAGAAATCTTTTGAAATCCTTTTTCATCCTCCATACTTAATACTTTCACCTCTCCCAGGCCATCCTCTGTTTGTCATTGTGAGCACTGCACAAGGACAGCTTCAGACTACCAATATTCCCAGCTTTAAACAAGAATCTGCTTAAAAATTCTCTTTGAGGAAAAAACATACATAGAACGTCATCCTTTGTAATCACATTAGTAAGAGACTAAAGTAATTTTTTATCTCTTTTGCAAATTAAGATTTCGTTAGTATGCTTTTTATTTCTTCCAAAGTTTGTGTTAATGAATGCACCAATCTCAGTTAGGAAGAGAAAATGGTAGAAATGCTGTCAGAAGAATTTAATTACACTCAGCAGTAAGTATGCATGTTGACAATAATACTGGGTTGTTTGGTTTTTTTTAACAGATAAACACTAGATGTTGAGGTCACAAAGAAAAAAAAAAAGAATAAAAATGTGATTCTGTTGAGAATTATTTTTCTAAAGATTTTTTTCATTTTAGAAATGTGAAGGTAGGCTGTAATTTTGCTTACCGATGGGATCAATAATCCATTCCTGAAATGAATTCCAGTTTCCTTTACTGTGATGTTGATTTGGGGGGAAGGTGGCAGGAGTAGGAGAAGGAGAGGGAACAGAAAAAAAAATATTTTTTTCTGTCTGCTGATAGACTAATGATCTCTGAATCTTCAATAAAATTGCAAAACTGGTAACATAACAGAGAATGTTCACGTTTATTCATTTTCTCAAGAACATGATTTATATAGAATTGTTACAATTTTTTTTTTTCATGGCAGAATACAAGAGAGATTCTTTTTACTGGAAAAAAAAACACATTCACTTCAGAGGGTGCAAAACTGAGCTGTATTTTTTTGAAGGGGTTATGGTTTTTAACAAACCTTCCACCCAACAGGCTGTGCTTCCTGTGTGTGCAAGGAGTGCCCTGGTAGGATATTGGAACTTCGCTAAGATTTTCAGAGGTAACTTATAATTTTGTATCCTTCATTCTTCAGACTCTGAAAATTTGGTGCAAAAGTATCTTGATGCCCCAAAATGCATATTTTTTAGGTTCTTTTTCCTTCTCCTCTCTCCAATATGAAAGTTTCTCAGAGAACCACCTGTTAGCCTGCATAGGCAGGTCTAGTTTCTTATACAGGTAGGAGGATTTATCAGCTGATGGATTTGTACATTGGTATCATTCTCCAGAACAGTACCTTCCTTCACGTTTGTGTGGATCCAAGTTGGCAAGACTAGACCGTACACAGCAGAGATCTTTTTCAACTGCAGTGTTTGCAGTGAAAGGAGTGAGAGTGGAATGTGTGCTGAACTTCTCCAGGCTTCTCACCAATGTACTTTGGGTTAAGCCCTTTCCCTAATAATTTCCTGTATCTGGAGTGCTTGGTGGTTTAACAGTGATTCTCAGAAAGTACTTCTTCCTAAATCCTCTGTTCTCCTACCTGCATTGTAGCTTGTGGAGCTATACGGGGACAGCATCCTGTTACTCTCACAATACTTTGGTAATGCTGACTTTCCCCAGATACTCTTCTGAAGTGGCTGGGTATCCAGTTCTTAAGCATTACTGCTTATATAGGAATAGTATGTCTCCTTTTCTGTTGTTTTCACTTCTACTAGTTGTTGTTACAGACTGAGATAAATGTATTTATGTATAAAATTTAAAACTCTAAATCTTTGAAAAAGCTATTGGCTAGGACTTTGTTGTGGTTTTGTTTAGTGAGGGGGGCCTAAGGTGGCAGCTTCTGTAGGAAACTGCTGGAAGTTGCTCCCCATTGTTCAGTGAACTCAGCCGGGCCTAGGGCGGACCTGCTGCTGGCCAAGGCCGAGCCGACTGGTAGCGGAATGTTCCCTGATAACACCTCTGCGATAACGTATTTAAGACGGGGAAAACTTGCAAGACATGCAGTGAAACTGTGTTTATCCAAAGACTGAATTTAAGAGGCCTCTCTCTGTCTTTATTGAGTTTGGAACTTGCAAACACTTCACCCCTATAGTCAGACTCTGTTGTGGTACCGGCATCCCATACATCCGCTGATTGTGTTCGGAGGAGAAAATTATAGATCACCCAGGCTATGCAAATCTTTACATTCTCTTATTTTCCTAGTGTCTTTGTTGTGTTTCACTTTGTGATAAATCTTTTCTCCTTTCTCCTATTTTTTAATCTTTTGAAGATTTTTCTGAATCTTTATCTCAGTCAAAAGGATTTGTTCCTTATTCTTCTATTTACCCACTCCTGGGAGTGCTAATACCCCAGGACCATGTCCAGTTGCGATATTGCTTATCTAGCCAGATGTGAAACAGGATCAGGCATTGATTGCTGAGGGGCTGGTGGCTTTGCAGTGGCTTCGCCAGCTGTGCAGCACAGTGCCCTCTGCAAGGGATGGGTGGTCCTGAACTGAGTTCAGTTCTTTTGCTTTCCATTTGTGCCAATAGTTTCTTTATCATGTTTTATACATTAACATGTGGAACTAATGGTAAATTCGGATCTGCTCATACACATGCGGTGCAGATGCAATATGGTGAAAGGATTGCTGAGAGGAGCGTTGCTCTGATAAGAGCTTGTCTGGACACCCCAGCTGCTGACAACACTTAGTGTTTCGCAAGGGGAAAATAGAAATCAGAAGTAAACACTCTCTTATGATGAGGATTTGGAGCTTACCTCAAAGAAATAGGGAAATACAAAATACAGACACAATAAAAATACAGAGAAATAATTATAAATTAGGTACTACACCAGCATTCAGTCGGACGCAACCCTCCCTTTCCAAAATGGGAGCTTTGCTGAAAATCCCAAATACAAGGTGAAGGACAGACAGAAGCATGCAGCCTGCTGATCCGATGCTTCAGTGAGAGCAGATGGTACTCTGCAACAGTCCATTTGTGATTATCTCGTGATAAAGATTAAAGTTGCATATTCCCCAGCAGAGGTGCTTTCAGCAGCCTGCAAATTCACAAGCAAGTTCTTGGCCCTCTTCTTACAGCATTTGACTCTTTTTTGGTTTTTTTTCAACTTATCTGAATCATATCATTTTGCCAATGATAAATCTTTCTGTAAAAAGTCAAGATGAAGAAAAGGTTTTATATTGCCATTGTTTTCCTGTTATAATAGTCTATTAACTGCAGTAGGAAACGGTTTTATTGTTCCAGACCATAATCTTGCAGTAATGTTTTTAGTCATACCCATATTGGAGCTGTACTCGCTTTCCAAGGTGTGCGAGGTTGATAATTGCACAATGAATGCAGGGCACTCTCTCATTGAATTTGTCCTTGTGAGCTAAGAAGTGTGGGGGTGTTGTAACAAGGCAGCAGCTGTAACTGACATTCTAATCACAGCTGGGAGTCTGATTTAAATTAATTTCTTTTTTTTTGGTAAGTTGGCTGCAAACGGTTATTTTACTGGTTATAGTGGAGCTCAAACCCTGACAGGTCGTATAGTAGCAGACAACCATCTGATAACCTGGGATAGCAACACTGAAAAACTAATAAGCTGCTTATAAATGCTAGGTATGCAGGTATTACATCACATTTTTAGGCTTAATATGATCTGAATTTTGATGAATTTCCTGTAAAATTGATAACTACATTTTCAGAGGTCCATTCTTTTCTGGTTGTGTTTTTTTTTTTTTTTTTTTTTTTTTTTTTTTTTTTTAATACAGCATGTCAGTTGTAGAACATTGTCCATGTATCATCATATTGGTATTACATTTGAAATAGATATCTATATGTATACCCCAAAAAAAAAGGTTTTAAAGCAACACTTGAACTATGAATGTGCATTTGAGTATATTATAATAATGCATAAACAAATAGATATCCGGACAGATATGAGAATATCATAAACAATAGATATCCTCTGATTCACTCAGAGTTGTTTGGAAGGGATTGAGTTCTTACTGTATTTTGATCAAAGAAAATATTCATTAAAATTGAAACAAATGCTTGCTTTCACCCTTCCTCCATTACTTACTGTTCAGTAACCATTCAGATGAGGAAGCTTTGTCTGAATTCTGTGATTCTTATAACGTTTGCTGGAATTATGCCAGTTTGCTGTCTATGAGATGGAGAACACTGATAGATATGTTAAGGATGGAATGAGGATTACCTAGTGTCTGTGTGGGAAGTATATAATTCTGTGTGTTTCTTTATCTCCATAAATACTGAGTTTCCTGATATGTTAGAAAATGAATGCAAATGCCTTCTTACTGTAAACACCATCTATTATCTCTGAAGAGATCTTCTGCCTTCCACTATTATTTTAGAAACCATTAGAAGAACCTCTTTTAACATTTAATACTTGGTTGCATTGCTGTGTCAGTTGTAGCGATTCCCTCATCCTTCAATCTGGTGGCTGTGGTCCCCCAAATATGAAATGTGAATGGCAGGGCTTCTGTAAATAACACTGAATGCTTTTGGAGAACATGGCTTAGCATAAAACAAAATGCCAAATAAATACATTTAAAGCTTTGAAACAATAAGTAATTAAGAATTCTGGGCACTGTCTTTACTGAAAGAGATAAAAGGAAAGTTAAAAGTACTTGGCTTCTACAGAGATCAGAGATTCTTGACTAATCTAGCTAAGCTGTTTGGTTATCGTGCGTGGGTATGCAGGGTCAAATGTTTTAGTTGTATTGTGTTACTGGAGGCAGTTTTGTAGTTTGAATATACTGTGGCATGTTCGTATCATCTCTGGGCAGGCAAAGAAATCATCCCAAGTAGGCCACAGCCTTAGAAAAGCAAGGTCACTAAATAAGGTTTGAAGACAAGGCCTGAGTGAGAGTTGTAATATTTTGTGCTGTCGAAATAAATTCTGCTCAATACTCATCAGTGGGAATTGTGACCATGTAGAATATAATAATTTATTAGGTTTCTTAGTGCGTGCTGTCATTTTCTCACCTAGAAGAAATAACCGTTACTGTAGATTGAATGTTTGAAACTGCTCACAACAGTCACATTTCTTTATTCTTTGACTGTCATGATCCAGAGATCCTTCACAGAATTGTTCTATAACCAGTTCTCCATTTATCTTCAGACATCTTGTGAAGAAGTGCAGAAGTGCATCGTATGAGAACAGACTACACGTAAACAATGCTGTTATCTAAACCAGACTTTGATTCCTGATGTCACGATTCTTGCTGTCAAGTGCAGCATCCATTACCAGTGCTTCATTTCTTTTTTTCAAAGAGCTAAGGGTAAAATTGCAATGGGCCACATCGTAAGAGGATTTGATATTTTCTTCATAACAATACAAACTTTTATAAAATCTCTCTTCTTTTTTTTTTTTTTTTTTTTTTTTTTTTTTTTTTTTTGTAACACATGTGTTTCCACGTTGCAGTTAGGGAAGACCTGAGCTTCTGTGGCTTTGGTGAGCTTCTAGCTTCACCACGGTACTTGAACGTACTTTACTGCATTTCGTGTGTAAATTTGCTGACTTTGCCTGACTTTGCAGTGGCTCAAGTGTCGTAATGATCTTCGTGCTGAAGCTAACACAGGCACTACCCTCCCAAATGTAGCACAGTAAAGGGAGGATGATTATTTTCTTTCTCCTCTCAAGTACCTGGTGAAGTCAAGTTCTCACAGACTAGCACAGGCTGACTACTTTCTGAAGGCATGTGGGCTACTCTGGCTGTTGCTACGAGTAGGTGAGTACTGTGTTCATCCCATCTCTTGTGACATGATGACAGAATCTTTGTCTTGTAACTCTGCCCAGAGGATGCTAACAGAAAAAAAGCTGGTGGTTTCTCTCCACTAGTGCAACCTCTTTTATTTTCTTTTACAAAGCTTCCTTCCTAAAAAGTTATCCTTATCCCTCTCTCATTTTAAATGATCACATGTGTTTTGTTACGGTTCCTGAAATACATGATTATCGTCAAAAGGAGTGAGACCTTGCATGTCCTGCCATGAGAACTGTGTCCTGCCACAGCTTGGTCTGTCCATGTGGCATAGAATAGTCTGGTCTACAGACTGAAACATTTACATTTCTCCTAGTTACAACCTGGGAGGAACTCTGAACGCACCTGACAGCTCTGCTGGGCTGTACTTCTTGCGCAGTTAGCAGAAGTGTCCCATGGAGTCGGCACGTGAGCTGTGTTAGAGAGCAGTATGTACATACAGAGATGTAACGTGTGCCTGTGTGTACGTGCATTTTCATTGCTAGGTGTGAAACCTGGTTTCTTCAATTCTAATGCAAACTTTGAACCTCTTCATGTTTCCTTTCTGCTTTTCTTTCTTGTATTTTTACATCACTGTTAAATTACAGAAATACAGAAAGCAGTACTGCAGGATCTTTGGTGTTACACTAGCAGATAGCAGAGTTCCCAATTTCTGGATTTGACATTCTACTTTTTTTTATCTAGCTGAAAACATTTGCTTTTGGAGACAAATGTAGTCACGTTGGTATCATATGAAACTTTGAGTATGGCACTGTTGTTAGGGTAATTCCCAGAGGTGTGTGCTGTGTCTAAAGCCAGCAGTGATCTGAAGCCTGGGTAAGAACATGTCTGTGAAAATAACGTGTAACGATAAGTGGTTTGACACAGGCTCTTTGGTGAATTCAAAATCAGGTAAAGAGCAATAGCAGATGTCTAGTAGAAGCAGGTCTGTCGCAATGGTTTGTGTCTTCTGAGGTTTTTAGTCCTCAGTGTTTGGTTTGGAGCAGGGGGGAGCAAGGGAGTCTCTGAAGGCAGTAAAATAAACTGACTTCAGATCTTCACCTGCTGTTACTCAGGGGGAGTGTGATGCTGTGACATTTTCCGTACCTCTGCTTTGAAAGTCATCTAAGGTGACTCAGAAGAGAGACTACTGGTCTATCCGCATCTAAATCTGGGGAGTGAGCAGTTGTCCTGTCTTGGGGGCAGAAGGGAAAGGAAAGTTCACTATTAGAAATAATTTCGTCCTGGCCTTGCAAACCAATTGCATCTGTTCTCGCACTCAGGCAGAGCTAGAGGAAGGATTGTAAGACTGTCAGAATAACCAAAGTGGCCAGAAAAACGTTTGAGTTATACTTAACTATATGTGTGGTTTGTTTATTTATTTACTCTTCTTTTTACTCCCTTATTTAGTACTTCAGTTCTCTCTCTCCTTTTTTTGACCAGTTCATAATTGGTGCAATTTATATCCCAGTTTACCTCACATTTTGAGTTTTTCTTGATGTATACCTTTCAGTTGCTGAGTAGAAGTAGATGTAAAACTGATACCAATAATGGAAAGAACTGCTTCTCGCTGAATTTAGCAATCAGTTCAGCAAACGTTTTTATAAAGAGCACCTGTATTCCTTCTGAGGTTTGGATTTCTCTGTAAAATCAAGACTGGAATTTCTCTGTCCCTTGAAGTAGACAGTGATTAGTTACATTAAACAAAGTGTTTGTCAGAAACCCAATGTGAAGCTTTCCCCTGTGTGCTGCTGTTCTTCGTACAACAGGTAGGTCACTGCTTTTACAGCAAAGTGATCTCACTGGGAAGGGCAGGCCCAGGCTGGCAGGGGGAGATGTCCTTTGAGCAGTCACAAAGAGCACTGAAGAGTTAACCTAAAATAGATGGATTTTGTTGCCTTCATGTTTTACACTGTTTTAGTGTTAGTTACTGCAAGATGAATGGCAGTAGAGTCAAGACGTTCCCCGTTGCCTCTTTCTTATGAAAGCTATTAAACTGCTTTTGAATGTGCCCACATCATTCTTGGTTTGTTTTCTTTTGACTCAGGTTCGTTTCTCTCATCTCTGTGAGTTCATGACGACTGTGAGATCACTCTCTGCAAAGGCTGATTTAATACAGAGAGGTAGATCTTCAGCTGGTGTAAATCAGCCTTTAATGTTCTTGGGGTTTGACTGATTTACATCACATTATGATTCAGTCTGGACCTCCAGGCTGAAAATTTATAAGCCAAACAGTTTGTATTGCAACCATTTAACACAAAACAAATATTTTAAATCCATGGTCTCCTTGGATCCTAATTGTTGTGTGAAGTTTTTAGTTATATCTAGGCAAATGACCACAGTGTTATTGAATGCGTACTTTTCAAGACAGATTTTAATTCATGAGGTTCCTTTAAACTAAAGCAGCATCGTGTTTGCTCCTGCGTGCCTTTGTCCACTGCAGCTAATTACCAAGATGTGTGCATAAGAAAAAGCTTTTATTTTCTCATCATCCTTCCCTGGCTGTGATTCATTCCAGGTTGCCACAATCAAGCACCACAGTTCGTTACTGCGTGAGTGAGTTTGATGTCGCAGAATCATTGTTTTCTTCTCTGTGCCTCTAGCTGAGAAGAGGAACAGACTGTAATTAGGAGGGAATTTCTTCTGTGGTACATCAGCACATGCACAGTCTTGGAAATCAGCAATGATAAAGAAGAGAATACACAAAAATAAATGCTTTTAAATAGAATTATTAGAAGATATGATTTGTAGGTGAGGACTGAAAAAAATCACTTGAAGGTGATACTATATGAAAGATAAAAGGCAGTTCATGCATCTAAGATTTAGTTTATGCTAGAGAGATGAAGTAGGATTAAGAGTATTTACATCCAACTTGAATTAGCTGACAACTTGATTGCAGAATAATTTGTTGACTGATAGATACATTCAAAGAGACTGAATTCCAGTGCTGAAAAAGAGCAACTCCAAATGCAAGAGTTAAAATGTAAGAAATAGTAGCATGAGTCTCAAAATCATGTGGTATTTTCAGGTACAGTTCTGTTTTGGGGTCCCTGCTAATCCATTCACCCTGCTCCCCACTGGGTTGGTGCAAGTGTTTGTGGAGTTGCATTGTAACCAGGATGACTGAAATTATTACAGTTAGAAACAAAATGACTGTCTTTGGTGGCAAAAAGGAATGGCTGGTTTTTTCAAATCCAAATTGTTTCCCCATGTGGCCCCGCAGCAGCTATGCTGGCACCAGGGAGCCGCCCTTTGAAGAGCTGCTGCTGCCCATGGCCTGGCTCGAGCTGGAGCGGCACAAGTGTTGTCCCAGAGAGAGCTGCTGGGGGACCTCAGACTGATTACTGGGGAAAGGTTTCTGGTTTGGGTGTTGGTTTTATTTGCAGGTTTCACTTAGGAGTCACACACAGAGATGTGCTGACGCGTGGCCCTGTGGTGGGAGCTGCTCGGATCGTGACTGTGGCAGCCCTGCCCGGCGCGGGGGCTGGTGCCCAGCAGGCTGCTTTCCCCTTCCCCCTCCTTTGCCCTCAGTTTTAAGGTTGTTTTAAACAGTCCTGCATCATCTGCATTTTACTTGGACTACACTTTTTCCTTATGAGAGTGGATGAAGGAACTAGAGGCTTGAAAGCCAGTTGGCTTTTCCCATGTCTAATCAGAGTATTGGATTACTGACGTTACAGTGTCAGGTTTGGAACATCAGTGATTCTTACGCTTGTTCACTGCTGTTGTGATATCATGGAGTCTCCAATATCAGTAATACAAGGAGATACACTGTGTAATAAGTAGAGATATTTTAATTTTTTTTTAACACAAAATAAAGGACATTAAACTCCAACATTTTAATTACTGCAGCATCAAAATTATAATTTTAATAGTTCAAAGTCAGTGCAAAAAATGTTTCCTATACAAAACAGCATTTCACCCATTTTCTGCATACTATTCCATACTCAGTTATGACATGACTACTAATGCAAATACTGTTTTTTCAAACCCCTGGGAGGATTACATTATTCTTATCAGTGTTAGATGTCCAAATACTAACTTTGAAAAATGTCAGAAGATACACACAGTGAATATGATTTAATGATACTGAGAAGCTATAACCTATTCAATGCCTGATTTTGAAGGTTTAAATTTTAAGTTTGTCTTCATTAATGCCAGTTCTTATTTAATTGACATTGGTGTTTTTTTAAACACCTTTGCCAGCAATTTTGCCAGCATTGTTGGCACATGACAGCGTCATTGAATTTTAGAAAGTTTTTAAAATGCGTTATTTAACTTCTCCTTTCAAGAAAATTGTTTTCCTTGGAAAACAAAATAAAAACAAAACATAACTGAGTCGTGCTAAGCCTTTTTTTGGCAATTTGTAGGATCACTGGTATCCATAATAAATAACAGGAGGAAATTCTGTTTTACACACTAGCTGGAAGTTCATCAACCTATTTTCTTTTGATTCTACAAAAGTAAGGAGATACGTACTGATTTTTGCAGTCATTTCATTGGGCTTGTGCTACCATGTTGAAGCCTTAGCAGTGCATCGAGAACAGTCGCTCAAAATGGAGTTTAGGCTAGATTCTAGATTTGGTATTTTTTGTTAAGGTCATCGGATGGTTTCCATAATGCAGACTGAGACTCGCCCATTTGATCTCAGTGATGGAAAGGTTGTGGCTCAATGGGCCATTCTGTGGTTTGTGTTACTGCTGTGACTCTGCGAGTCTTCATTTCCTGTTTTTCTGTAAAGTCTTGGCTCTTGTGAGGAGGTGATGGTGAGGAGTACCACAGGTTGCTGTTCGCTCTGTTCAGGGCAACATCTGTTAGGCCTAGAATTTTGTTGAAGCCTCACAAGTAACAAATGAGAAAATCTCAGTGTCCAATTATGTGGATGCTACTAGTGTATTATATTATACAAAATTTTTAAAAAGGACCAAAAATTGTAATGATAATTAGTTTCCTCAGCTGTGCAGGAGAATTAGGCATTTGTTAATGCATTACAAAGCAGGGGGACATGGACTGGTCAGTCAAAATATGCTCTTGATTAGAGTTCTTAGGATGTGAGTTTTTACTACTGCATCCAGTCCCAGAATTATTTGGCTCTGTTTTGTACATAGAGAACTTCAGCTCTCTTGTCCTTGATCTAACAGAGCCTTACAGCATCACAGTGTTAGCTGCTCCAGCACGGTAGAAGAGTGCACGTTTCCTGTGTGTCCGACTGTAGCAGATCTGGTGCAAATCACTAAAACACTGCCTGGAAATTAAGCCATCAGTACTCCTTCTTGCCTGCTACTACTATTTTTTTAAGGGTGCAAGAGGAGATGATGAAGATTACTTCGACCTGTAGTTCCGGAGTTTTTCCAGTTTTTCCAATTTTCTGAATTGTAGCTGGATGGCAGATGGGAGCCTCGGAGGGGGGAAAATGAGGAAAAAGGAGGGTGCAGCAGGTATTGAACAGCAGTACAGACTGATATGAATACAAATTAACTCAAAGTTAGACCTGAGTAGGATCTTAAAAGTGATGTAGATGAACTCCATAAAAATTCACTCTATCTTTCAGTAAGGTTCTTTGAAAATCATTCTGAGGTAGCGTATATATTTTTAATAATTCACAGTAAGAGCAAAGGCAGAAGTATAAAGATTTAAAAATAATTTTTCTAAGGTCAAATTAAAAGATTTCTGAGGCTCCTCAAGTAATCACACACTTATTTATTGAGACTCTATTTAAAGCATTCCATTGTTCTCCATAAATATTCATGTTTATTTTAATAAGTGTTTTACAGATTTATTTTAATTCCACCTAAAACCCTCCAGTGGCTAGAAAACTTCAAGTCCAGGTGTACAGACAAATCTGGAACGTATTTCTAGGATGCTGTAGCAGAGTTATTAAGACTATTATTAATGACAGCTATTTTTGTTGTTGTTTTTGATTGCCGCAAGAGAACACAGAAGCTTACGGCTGAGATTATTTGAAGCAACATTCTGTTCTTTAGGGGGCTATTATTTCAATAAAAACAATGAAATCAGTTAGCATAGGTAATAAAATAATTATAGTAATTTATTTTGGCTATTAAGTGTTGAGTCCCCTTAGCTAATCATCCACTTAAAGCTGTTACTCAAAGTGCCCTGGCTGCTTTTGCCTTATAGTTAAACGTCATGAATTCCTATTCACTGATAAATCCATCTTTTAATAAATTCCTGCTGTGCTTTTCTGCTAGTGTTAAATCTGAATGCTGTCACTGATGTAATGTATTGTTACCCTAAACTAGTAAAGGATATTTCCTGTTGTCCCGTCAATAAGAACAGTCATTCCTTGACTTCTTTGTGCTTGGTTACAGATGTAACAGAACAACCTCTTCTTTACAGAACGGCCATGTTTATTTACAGAAAGCACAATTTGATCCTTCAGAATGTTATTGCTAAAGTGCTTCTGAATGAATTAATCATTATAGATGAACTGACAACAGTCAATCTCTGTCACGTTTAGAGAAAATACAATTTTTTGTGTTTTAACATCGTTTCCCTTGAACTGACTCAAGTGCTGATTTCCTCAGATACAGGACAGTAGAAAACTACTCAGCGAAACCTTTGTGTGATATAGATGAATACATGTATATGCAGGGTATAGAATTAATATATTATCAACTTGTCTGTAGATGTATGATGTAAAATCAATTGAAAATTAAAGAATGTTCCAAAGACTTCAGGAGACTTACAGTCAGATTTCACGGCCGTGTCCAGCAAGAGGTATAAACATGACCAAATCCAGGCATGCAAGTGGTTCCAGGGAGCTTCACCCTCGTGTAAAGCAGTCTCATTCCTGTTCTCTAAGTCAGAGTCTTACAAGCATAAGACAAAATAAAAATCAGTGAAAAACTGTGTACTAGTACCAACAATCTATTGAAGATGGTACGCACTGGTAATTTCAGCTACTTTACTACTGTGTTTTGTTTCTCAGGCCACAAAAAGTGAGATGATCTAAAGTAGTAAATGCACTCAAGGAAGAAAGCTGAATTTTGAAATAAGTGGAAAAAAGACTCCTGGATTCAGGCAATCCGGAATGTGGTTGCTTAGATTTATGAACTTCATGATGCTCATAAGGGTTTGGAAAGGCTGGCAACTTGTGGAAAGGTGTTTGGGATAGCAGTGCTTGGGTTTTTCTGTTTGTTTGTATGTTTGTTTGTATTTTACCTCATAATGCTTCATAGTTGTGACTATTTTCAAGCAGTTTCACTGTTTGGTGCACCTGAGAAGTTCAGGGACAGTCTTTCCTTCAAGAGATCTCTGAAACTGAGAAAAGGCATTGGCTTAGCCTGAATATTTTAAGGAAAAAAAAAAAAAGGTTGTCCTCTTGTTAGATGTGTCAACTTTTGCACCCCAATTAAATTTTAAATAACCCTCAAAAGCTGAGCAAAATCTATGTTAGGCTATGATAGAATTGATAAGTCATCCAAACCATTCTTTGTGTCTCTGCTTTTAAATACTGACTGACTTAAAACTCAGGATATTGGGAAGATGATTATTAAGGGATTTTGATATCCACATTTTGCTCTTTTTAAAGGGATGGTTTTTATTTTCTTTTTGGAGGGATATAAATTAACATCTTTTGGGAGATTCGGTCAGGGCATGAATAGGAATGTAAACTCTGCAATGCATCATTTTATTCTTTTAGGAACCACATTTTACTCAGAGTGAAGTAGCAGAAATTGTCATCTTTCATGAAAAGGATTAAATTAAACTATGCTGCATAACATACTTTGACAATTGTTATAGGATATAATGATAAGTGTTTCCATTTAAAATGATCTTTTAAAGGAAAGCCTTTAAAATATGTTTGTTCTCTTTCTGCAGGCTTTAATGGATGAAATATCCTTGATTTTATTTGCATTTCTGACTGTTAGTACCTAATGTGGAGGTTTCTTTTTCTTTATTGTGCCTCTAAATCTATTATTTGCCTACATATTCATGCTGGTAGAGGCAATGCCGAGGTCTCCTTTAATGTGAAAGCGAGGGAGTGGGGAGAGGACACAGTTACTGTCCCCCCATGACCGAATTCTGCAATGCACAGCTTGAGATCATCTATAACATAAAAAGCAAAATAACTACGTTCTTCTGATCAGCTTTGATAACCTTTATAAAGAACCTGTTGTATCATTCTTCCAGTCAAAGTTACTGTAAATAGTCTATTAGTTGTCCATTTATAATTAATTTAATTGAAATAAGGAAGAGTTAAGAACACTTGTAAATGAAAAAAACTCTTCCAGTAATTAGTCTGCTTCAAAAATAGAAATTTAAAGTCTGATTTGATAAACATAGGTGTGATTAATGTTAGTAACTTAATTGACTTCATTTGGAATAATAAAAAGTTAAATACACAGAATCACAGAATGGTTTGGGTTGGAAGGGACCTTCAAAGCCCATCCAGTCCAACCCCCCTGCAAGGAGCAGGGACATCTCCAACCAGATCAGGTTGCTCAGAGCCCCATCCACCCTGGCCTTGAATGTTTTCAGGGATGGAGCATCCACCACCTCTCTGGGCAACCTGTGCCAGTGTGCCACAACCCTCACTAAAAATTTATTCTTTATGTCCAGCCTCTCTCTTATTTTAAAACCATTACCCCTTGTCCTATCGCTACAGGCCCTGTTGATGTACAATTGTTCGTGACTTCAAAATATAATCTAGTTATTGTAATAGTTTACAGAATGCCTATAATATTCTGTTATTTAATTTGTTATTTTGTTGTATAGAAAACTGCAGTTTTTAATTTACTTTGCCATAACAATACAAGTGTCAAGAGAAAGGTTAACCATACATTATGCCATGTTTTTCTTAAAGCCTCTGCTCTACAGATCATTTGATTACTGAGCATCACGGCTTTCATGTGCATAAAGAAAAAAAGCTTGAAAATGTACTAAAAATATTTTATAGAGGGGAAATAAATAAGATGACAAAAAGTACTTTAGAGGTTGCGCTTAGTAAAGGCAGCGTCATGTTGTGAAACAGCTTGCTGATGGGGTTTGACTGCTTTTGTTCATCAGTATTTAATCCAAGGTTCCCTTTAAATCTTAGACCTTCTTTATTTTCTGTTTTGATGAATGTTGGAAATGGGAAAGGCAGTAGTAAATACAAATTTGCAGGCTGGAGAGTGTTACTGTTGTGGTCAATTTAGGGATATCAGTGTATGAAATTTTACATTAAAAAGAAGAATTAGAACAAAGCACTCTAAACTCATGGTCAAACAGCACAGTACCCATAGGTTTTTCAGTCACCATGAAGCTTTTCCTCTCTTAAAATGCAGCAGAATTTGTTCACTTAGAAGCAAGGAAAAATTTCTGTAAGTGATGGATTTAACACACTGCATAACCTTTTCATTAGACAATTATGTGTTTCAGTCCATGGGATACGAAGTGTATATTTTTTGTAGTATGTTTTCAGATGTCAATGACCCTATTTCATGGAATATAAGTCACACTGTGAATTTAAAGATCTGAAGAAAATCAATAGATGAGACATTGAAGACTCGTATATAAACTGAAAATATTTTTTGAGTTTTTTATCTCTCTTTTTTTAATCTTCTTGCTGAAAGCTCAACCCAAACATCAAAAAAATCATTGAAAGACTTGGATAATAATTACTAGAGTCTTGGATTTTACTGTAAAGAGCTTTTGTGTCCTAGCAGTATTTGAAGTCCTAATCCACTGGGTACAATACCTCTGGGTAAGACACCAGTAACGTAAGAGAGAATTAATCAATTGAGCAATAAAAAATATTGCTTTACATCAATTTTGAAAATCTTCTCTTACCTTCACGATCAATAAAACCCAAATTGTACAGACACAATTCTCATTAAACTAATTAGAGTACTTAACATAATTACATTAATAATTACATATCCATGCTTTTGGTGTTTGGTGTAGGGGAGACATTTTCACAAACGTACTTTTCTCTAGTGCCTTCATAAAGATTAAAGAACTTAAACTGTCCGTTAAAATGCTTCCCCCCTGTAATTCCCATCCATGTGTGCAAAGCAGTCCCCTTGTTCCTGTGTGTTTCTTACCTGTCTTTCAGATTTGAAAGTTTGGTTTTGGACACTTGAAGTTTTAAGAGCAAGCTGCATTCTCAGAAGTGCGTGATTAGAAATAGAAACTCGTATTTCTCAGACTGGATCACGATGTGCACTCATTATATGTAATCCAGCAGGTTTAATCCTGGAAAATATGTCATTTATGAATACTGTAGTGATTGCAGAGTATACAGCTATATATATTCTCTGGTTTTGGGTTTGCAAACAGGCAGAGCTTTGGAGTTCTCTGCTTATATGCATGGATATAAACGATGAAAATCATTTTAATAGTGAAACATGAGAGAAAATGAAGAATACAACGAAGAGGAACAGCAGCCCCATTTGAACTATCACAAATTTCAAGGGCACTTATCCTGCCCCTTAGAGTTAATAACCATTTAATGTTTCTGAATGAATAAAGTATCAGAAAAAATGGCAGTTCTTAATGCAGTACAAATTTAAACAGAAAATTAAAAAAAAAAAATCAGTGCAGGTATACAGAGTAAATACTTATCAAATATTCTTAATTCAGTTTGTTTCTACTCAAGAAACAGGGATTGGTGGAAGGACTGAAAGACAGATACGGATTTGTCTCAGATCAGTATTTGGGTTTAGCTATGATGAAGCAAACCCCTAGTTTATGTATGGTGTTACTAAAAAAAAAAATCACATTTGTATAGTAACAACTCAGAAGTTGTTGATAATTCTCATCATTGTAATTTCTTATTTTATTTTATGTCTTTATGTTAATTTACAGTTAAAAATACAAACAACAAGCAGTGAGGAGAACATCTTCAGTTTACAGAAAGTCTGTGTTTCTGGAGATATGTTTGTGTTTTAATTAGATAGTGTATTTTTGTTTTAGTTGGTTGATACTGTAGTTCTCAAGTAGAATTGTGCACATAAATTGATAAGAATTCCTCTTAAGGCTACGTTCAGCTTAATGATACATGTGAGAATGATTATGCATCTGAAAAAATTGCTAACAAGGTAACTAGAAGTTAAAACTTTCTGAAAAATCAGCCATGAGTCTCAGACTGAGTTGGCAAGCATTTTGGCTCAAAAAGTTGTCTGTGCTTTACTTCTAATGATGGTGCATTTTTAAGAAACTATTAATATTTAACTTTCAGCTCTAATGCAGTATTGTAGCCATTTCGTTCATTTTATAACCTGTCATCCTGCTTTCACGTACTTCAGACAATATCTTGGAGGCTGTGTTTTTCTGGTGAAAGGCCATTGAGGATACAGACAGGTACTTACGCTGCGTAACAGGTCATGGTGCAAACTTTGTGGATAATGTGGATCGCTATAAAACTGTTGAAAGATACACACGGTTTAGTGCTGCAAGTACTTCCAGCTGAGAATTTATAATGCAGAACTTCACTTTGAGAGTCAAATTGTATAACATGTAATAAAAAGTCACCCTAGATTTGTAAATGCCATGAAGAACAATGTGAGCATCAGACAAAAGGGAATAATGTTAAGTGAGGGTATCTGAGACGTCTATGTGGATGTGAGAAGTGTGACCAAGGAAGACAAGTAACTTGGTTAAGGTCAGAGTAAGATTCATATCTCTAGTGCATCATCACTATGCTATATTTCTCATACAACATTTCCTAAATCTTATATGCCCATGTTACCCACTTTTGCTTATTCAGGTGATCTGATAAAGTCTGGATACTTTTCAGTATTGATTGGTGTTAGCATGGCTTAATGGCAGAATCATTACTTTTTTAATCTTGGAACTGCCAGCCCTTACTATTCTCAACTGAAATTCAGTTTCTTCAACTAAGGACTGCCATTACTAATTGTTTTAAAGTGTTGTTTGAATGCTTCTAGTTCAAAAAGTTTAGTTCTTCAGCAATATCTTGTAGTTCTACACTCTTAGTAATTCATTAAAACTTAATGTTCTGTGGCATAACCAAAGCCAGAAACAGGAAGCTGATAGAAAATCCTGGAACAAAAGCTAGAACTTAAATTACAGCTTCCAGAAAATAGTGGCTTAATGGCTTTCTGCTCTGCTTATGAGCTGCATCGTCATGTCCATTCATTCTTTGCATTAGACTGATGCGTGCCTGGTGCCGACCATAACAGACTTTGCCTACCTAGCTCACATCTATTATTGCAGTTCTGGAGGAAAGGTCAGATAAGGATAATATGTCAAAAGGGTATAATTAAGATTTAGAAAGATTAATACCTGTGGTATTTAGTGAAATTGCCTTCTAGTGGAATGCTCATCTGTTACTTTGATATTTAACATTTCTGCTGTTAAAATGTTAGTGCTTGTAAAAGTACAAAATTGGTGGCAGACATTTTGTTTATATACTCTTTTTATACTAAAAAAGAACCCCATAGGAGAGGCAATCAGGTTGGTTTGTTTTTTTTTTTTCACTTGGAATTCTTATGTGTAAGTCTTTCAGTATTTGCACTATAATGTTGTATTTGGTAAGGTGGTTTAAGTTATGTCAATCAGTTTGACAAACGGTGTCAATTGGAGCGGGTAGGGGAGAACATACCAGTAACAGTACCCGAAATGTGTGGAATGGTCTCTAGTAAAATGAAAATGATACATCTGTAGGATGAAGAGGAATAAATGTTATTTAATTCATCATGAAGAAAAAGATCTTTTTTAACGTGGTTCAGCACATACTTAATACATAGTTGAAGGCAGATGAGTAGCCTCACTGGAGTTTGTGGTATGTAGGAGCTACATTTCCTCCAACTATTCCAGCTACTACACAAAGACATAAAAGATGGCACACTTCCCAAAAAGTTCAGTTAAGCTGAGAAGACTGGTGCAAACTGACACCCCGAAGTAGGTAAAGTTAAAATAATAACGAGACAGGTATGAACATAATGAAGTGATAACTTTTTTTCTTGCTCGTTATGAACATTGCAAGTAGTTTTTTCTTATACGTATTACCTTCAAGTCTAAAAATATATGCACAGTACACTGCTGAAAATTACAGCAAAACAAATTTGAATGAAAATCTACACAGCTTTCCTGAATTCTTGTCCATTTTTTTTATCTTTAGTTTCTAAAGTAAATGAAAATTTTCCTTTATTGGGAATTAGATTCTGCAAGACATTTACATGAATCATCCTTCTACAAATGGAGCTGATAATTAAGTGAGTCACAGACAGAGAAGTTCTAGATTTACTCAGTAAAACTTCTACATGCCTTTGCTACAGGTATAACAAGTATCAAGATTTTTGAGTGCTGGCAGTACTAAATATGCCATATTAGGTGTTGTATTACACAACATATGCCAATATTAAATTTTAAAATTCCTATTAGTGTAATGATAGGATCTTAAACTGCAATCAAGGCAAGGAAATTCAGAGCTACAATGGACATCACTGTTGAGAAAGTCATGTAAGAGTTCAGAAATGACACTCTAAAATTTCTGCAGTTCTAAGAAGAGTACAGTCATTGTTTGTGTCATGTCACTACTTCATAGATTTAATTGGGGGTGTGTTTTATTTACAAAATTACAAGTACGTTTAGTTAAATGTCACTAACAGTGTGTGTCTGTCTGTCTTGGCCTGGGCCTGGCTGTACTTCCAGCTGAGCACAGAAGGAAATCTGGAAGGTTCAGGATAATTCTCTTTTAAAAGAGTTTTCACTAGCTGTCTTCCAGAGCTTTGGGAACGTCTTTGTACTCAGTTATCATGTAGGAAAAGAATTTCTTAATCTGTTGGTAGAGTTTTAATTCTTTTCTTAAACTGAGAAGAACCATTCAGCCTTCTAAATCTGAAACACAACTTTTTATTTCTCTTCTACTTCTGGAAGGTTTGTAAAGGTATGACAGTCACCACACATAACCACATCATAAGCCACAACAACACATTTAGTGAACAGCTAAGACTAGATGAGGTGCTGTAGGAATTCAGAAGACATTATGTGCAGGAATTTTTTAAAAAGTACATAATTTATCTTACTGGAAGTCTCACTGTGTAAGTCTGATGGTTGAAAGTTATGTGAGAAGTTATTTTCTGATCATTGAAAACAGTTGTGAAATCAGGAACCAAAACAATTACTTTCATGTCTTGTAAGACTCTGACAAAGCTAATAACTTTGTATTCACATAAAAGACAAGGTTATCCCTCAGGCTGTTGTGAGAGAAATGTACTGTTTGTTTTCAAGTGTTCTGTAAAGACTCAGGGTCCAGAAATATGGGTGGGATTTTGTTCATGTTTAAGGACATACTCCTCCTGAGTCTGCTGAAATGATTCATGTGAGAGGCTGAGGGATCACACCCCAAGATTTTTGCTGTTTTCTGCAATTTCTATGTATGTTGCATTCTAGACTACATTTTATTCTTCTGAATCTACAGATCTCACTGTAATCTGCAAGTCTTCTCTACGTATTAGGAATTGCAGTTTAAGCTCCTGAGTATGCGCCTGCACTTTGAAAGCAGAGTGTATTCAGGGCTGCCGTCAGCTCCCCAGCTGCCACTTTCGCAGGGGTCTGATTGAGCCCCCCATTTAAATGTCACGTCTCGTGTAAAATTTGCCATTAAGCAACAGTATGTTGTTTGGGAACTACTAGACATTGCTGTGTTTAAAATGCGTGGTAATTACTTACTCATCTTGTGTGGCTTACTGGGAGAAAGTCACGGGAAGGAAAGGGGTATTAAGGTCTGAGAGAAGACTGAAAGGGAAGAAAGAGGGTAAGCTGGGAAATGGGAGAGATGGAAGATTGATTAGAATAAATGCAAGTGTGTTGTTTGGTATTCATGCAGCTGGATGTGGTGGAGTATTGTGACCTCAGAGACTTAAATGGGGATCACAGCTGAGCAGGGTAGAAAAAGTGGGAAAATATTGAGGGAGTGGATGGGATGAGACATCAGCTATGGCTGGAAAGGGCCAAGGCAATCATTAGAGTTCCAAGTACATTTGATGTGACGGGTGCTGAAGATACAAGGAAGGTTCAAGGATTTGCTGCCATTTACAGTAGTGATTATGGAGCAGAAGGGAGATATGAGGATGGAACCATAGCCTGGAAGCTGTTCTGGACTCTGCATTACCTCATGGGTATTAAAAAAGCCAGACATGCATTTTTCTTTCTGCATCTGGCCAGAAAAAAATGTTGGAGCTGAACCTTTCTGTTTTAGACCTAACTAACACCGTGCTGCTCTGGAACTGTCAAATGCCTATAGTAGAGCAAGGGATTAAACACCTTGTTGAATTTTACTTTAATTTGTCAGCATCTGATGGGAAAACATAAATGTCCAGTGTCATAAATAGCTCATTTAAAAAGGTAAAATAGACTGGACAAAACAATTGAAACAAAAAAAGATTTAAGATTATTTCATTCAATCTTTACTCAGGCAGAATTTCCAATGAAGTGGGCAACTCAGTAAGGATTGAGAGGGAAGTAAAAAATTTATTTATTTTAGTGAATTTGATTTCTCTGAAAAATAGCTAAAATAGAAATTAAAACTGAGTTTTTAATTGCCAGGTATTTGCAGAACGCTAATAAGTTCTGTAAGTATGCCTGCTTGGATAATGGATTTTTTTTTACCCCTCCCCCTTTCAAGCAGAAACAAGAAATAGAAATACTATCCCATGCATCTTACCCATTCAGAATCACATACGTGTCACCTACGCGCACCTAGGTTTTCTAAGTATGCAGCGATTGCTCTTTGAATTACTTGAGTACTTGCTGGTTTCCCAGTGCCTGTGTTATCTACTTAATTAACTAGTTGTGTCTCTTAACTCGTTATCAACATTTTTTTTTTTTTTGTGGCAACAAAGGCAGTTGCACTGAAGACTTAAGAAGCATGCAGAGGATTTTTGTCACTCATGAAGGCATGATTTGCCTTTGTAAACTGCAGGTATCAAAGCAGCCTTTCTGTTCTGTTTGGACACACTGCGTAGTAACAGGGGGATGAGAGGCAGCTGTGCTTCAGACCACATGAAGTAATTTGCAGACACATTTTAATTGCCTTTTAGAGAGCATGAAGGAGTTCCAAATAGTCTAATGAGTTCCAGCAAACACCTGTGAAATGCTTTTAGACCACCATGTAAAACAGAAATTAAGAAATAAAGCACCAATCTAGCACATATATTCTAGTGGAGGTTAGAGAGGAAAAATATATTTACTTAAGTACTCACTACATTCTCTAAGACAAAAATGAAGAAAACAAGAAACCTTTCTATATTTTCATACTTAAAGAGACAAACATCAGCAAATGGTCTTTGTGGAGCGGTTAATATAGGAGCCTTAGGGGCAGAGGCTTGTTTGAGGTTGCATTATAAATAGTCCCAATGTATAAATGTATTTTTAATGATTATGTTGTAACTCAGCAAAGTAATTATGGTCAGTCTTAACTTCAAGTGTATGGGGCTGTACCCACTTAATTCAGAGGTGTTCTTGAGTGCTTTTGCTCCCTTGGGCTTAAAAATAACCGCGGAATCTCATTGAAATGTCCTGCAAATGATTGAACGTGAACTATGTTTCTGCCTATGTAGTGTTCAGTATAAATGTACTTTTGTTGGAATTGTGGATTGCAGACCTCTGATGATAGTGAATTTATTGCTTATGTTTAATATTTAACTGTTCAATGGAAATAGTACCTGAAATCCACAGTGAGGCTGATCCTTGAGGCGGAGCCTCGGGTAGCAGGAGTTAACCCTATTATGCTTCAGCTCTGTAAAATACAACTTATCACTCCATCAAGAATGCCATGAGATTTTGAATGTGCAAAGACAAGAGATTTTTTTAAATATATTGCTCAGAGAAAACATTCAGAAATTTAGAAAAATGGTTTCAAACCCAATACAACTGTAAGCTATATGGAAAGTAGACATTGTAGACATTGTGTGGTGGCTTGTTTTTCAAAATCTATACTGGGAGGATTTGCAGGAGGAAATATTTCTAAAATTTATTTCTTTGGCCTTTTAAAAGTGCCTAACAGTAACTGCCTTTTTGCCTTCAAGAAACCCAGCAAGTTGATGGAAGCTATGTAAGTTGTACATTAACTATACGGAAGAAGAATATCAATTTGACAAGGAAAAGTGTATGTTTGACATTCTGCATTTCATCATTTGAACTTGCAAGACTGATTTGTGGCATGCAATAACGTTGTCTTAGGCCTCTTTGGAAATGTTACAGTTCTCAAATGATTAGAACGCTGAATGTTTGGCTTTGCAGAGAAAGGAAGGAAAGTTTGCTGTTGAGTGACGTGAATGAAATGACAGCTCATCTCTAGAATAAGACATTGTGCTGTGAGGCTGCTGTATCATTACTTCCTTAGCAATGAAAAATTCCATTAAAAATCATCTCTATCGCAGGCTTTGTTGTAACGTATATTCTTCCTCGCTGGCAAGGACAAAACTGTTTAGAGTATATAAGTTGAAGGAAAGATTTTATATGTGCGATGCATGCTGTTGCTTAGAAGAGAGACTAATCTGAGGGAGGAAATGTAGAATACTCATTCTTCTGATTAATCCTTCAGGATTAGGAGTTTCCTCTTTTATTCAGATGAAACTCAGACATGAGTAGGAGATAAATTAATCTATTTTTCATTTCTGACACAATAAAGGCAGACTTGAGAAAAAAAAACATTTCCCTATACTATAATGTACTATAATGTACAAATTATACAATATCTTAGATCTGGATTTGTTTTTCTGGAACTATGTAAGTTTTCTCCTGTTGTGGAAGGACTAAAGGGGTACAATAGATGGCATCGAGGAAGCAGCAAGGCAGGAGTGAAGTGGCGTTGTGACAGTCAGCGTGGTACGGAATTGGCAGCACAGTGTAAATAACTGCCAGATAAAGCCGTGGGGTAATCCAGAAGTCTCGGGATGGCACAGCAGCATGTGGTGACGTGAGAGCTGAATTAAAGACATTACATATTAACTACTGAGCAATCACTGTCACTAAAATTGCTATTAACAGCAACAAATACTGCAGTATCGAGAACAATCCCTTATGAAACCATAGAAACTGAAGGTGAGCATCCACACATCAGGTATCAAGACTTGCAGTAAACCTAAGAACAGCCTAGCAAGAATATGAATTGCTTTCAGAAGTAAAAAGCCACATCCTGTTTTGCATATAGAAAGATCTCTAAATATAAGAATGAGCAATGCTTTTTGTTTTTGTGGAATCACAAAAAGATCTGCATTGGCCATTGGAGATGATTACAAGTGTAGGAGCCTTGCATTCATACAAAGGTATTTAAGAACAAGAAGTTTTTCCATTATAATCAGCTCAAAGAATCTCAATGGAAAAAAAATATTTTAAAATGCTGTTTTATTGAAGACTCAACGTTTTTTACTGAGTGTTTATTTTGTGAAATCTTGAAAGGGAACAGTTAATCTGAATCACTTAAATTCCATTTAATTTCAGTATCAAAACATCTTATTTTTCTGGTAATATCTTAATATATTTTGTTTTGTTTGTTAATACAAATATTTATTTAATATTATGTATCCTATTTTATATTATAATACTTCCAAGTTATTTCTGCTCAGGATTTGAATCCTTTGATAAAGTTGATGTAAACCTGGCTTCTTTAAGGTTTTGGGGAAAATACTGTCAGTGATTTAATCATGAAGTCCACACTGAGCAGTGTGGAAGTTGCACATAGTACAGTAACGCAGTAATAAAGATCTGCCTGAGAACATTGCCAGTTCTTTGAAGGCTTTGTAAGGTATGTTCCAGGTACTTCAAAAACAGTAAACATTGCTAGAAATAATAATAATGGGGGTTAATATTTTTATACTCATTCTATCCATATCCACCTCAGCTTCATTTTTCTTTCATTTTTATCTCCTTACTTTATCTGGGTTTTTTTTCCTCTCTTTCCTTCCTCCTCTGTGCTTTGAAAAAATCCTCATGTATGAAGCCTTTTCTCTCTGTTCTTGTTTAAGAATTGAGGAACAGTTAGGAGAGATTCCTCTCTTTCATCCATACATTTCTTTTGTTTACCCTTTCCTTCTTCTCTGGCATGTCTGAACATTTTTCACCACCTTCCCTCTAGGTTTTGTGAAGCATCACAGCACACTTTGCTCCAGCCATATCTCTTTATATCTTCAAGAATTTTCACCCTCTTGCTCTTACACACTTTTTAAAAGGCTAAGTACTGTGCAGATGTTAAAGATCAATCAAAACATTATTCAAAATTTCATTATAACATTATTCTAATTCCAAAGATAAAGAAACCTTACTTACTTACTAAGGAGACTAAAGCAGGATGAGATTAAATTTCAATTTTAAAATTGCTGTCACTTTGGCATAGGCCATATAAGACATTTTTAGTATGACTTTTAAAAATATTTAAAATGTACTCATCCTATTGATTTGTGTTAGAGGTGTGCCTAATCATCAGCTCTGCGAATTATGCTTCCACTTGCCATCTCCCACAATTAAAACATGTTTTTGAAGAACTGGTCTGAAATGGCATAACCCTTGTGCGTGAAAACTGTTCCACGTGTGCCAAGGTAAATGCCTTCTGATAGGTGTTATTTTCATTCTGCCCTTCTGGATGGTTCTTGAAGAGGGGAATGTGTCTTGCATAGGCTTGCGCAACATCCCATGGTGGTGAGGCGTCTGGCTGAAGGGTAATCCTGGGATTCTGCACAAACTCACATCTACAGGATTCACAGCAGGGGCAGCGCGTGGGAAATCTGTAAGGATAAGGTGATTAACTTCCGATTTCAAAGGTGGCCCTTATCACTTGTAAAGTACTTGAGATTGGCAGTTTTGTGAGGCAGTTAGATTCTGCTTGATTGAAACTAATTGTTTAAATAAATACACTTTTTTTTTTTTTGCAGTAATATCTTTTAGAAGCGAGTGATCTATCTCATTATAATCATAAATATCCTGCAACATTACCAAACACCATTCAAAACCCATTACCTCCCCTTGATAATGATATTATCTCTATTTGGGACAGCCTGAGGAGTGCCTTGCAGCCTGAATGTGCTGGAATACTGAGGAAAGCTTTACTTCGGTCTGTGTTTGCCAGCACATCCTCTTTGTGTGTGGTGAATCTTTTTTTTAGGTTTTCCATACTCAGGGCTTGGATAGTCATAAAGAGATTTAAGGGCTTTTAGTTTAAAAACTGTTAATATCTCCTAGTCATTTTTGAGAATAAAAATTTGAAGTTTTAAGCTTTATCTTAGTTTTTCCTCTGAAATTACAGTAGAATCTCTGTCCAGATCTTATTGTGGAGAGAAATATCCTTACTTGAGAACAGAGTTAAAGAATAGTGGTAAGTTTTTGATACACAAAAAGGCTAAATTTTACAGTATGTTGAGTATAAAACCAGATTTTGCTTGCTCTGGCCTTGCAAGGGACAATTTGGGCTGTGCTATTAAAAGAAACCCAAACCCAAACCCAAACCAACGTGATTTAGTGTTTCCTTAATGGCACCAAGGATATTTTGAGTGTCTTAGTTAAGTCATTGTATAAATCTTGTTTACATTAATCACTGCTCTGTAATAATAGGATAGTCCCACTTTCAGAACAAGGTTGGCACTGGTGGCTCTCTGGAGTCTGGGGACTGTGAAATCCAGCCTGAAAAAAAAAAAAAATCAAGCAGATTGATAGGTATTGTCCCGGCTCTTCACAGTTCAGCACTGAAGCACTCCTGTCTTGTATTGGGAGTCTGGTTTAGCAAATCTCTCTCTGTCCCCGCTAAGCGGGAGATGTACCTGTTCTGCTTCTCAGGACTTGTGAAAGGTAGACATGATCTGGGAGAAGGGATTACTTTTCTATTAAAGCAGGAGCCAAAAAAAAAAAAAGAGAATTCACTATTCAGATAGCCCAGTAAAGCCTTAAATGAGGAAAGTAACTGACAACCAAGCAAAAAGCTTCAAGATATTGTATACTTCTTTTCCAAAATGTATAGCAGTAAATGATTTCTAGCATGAGGGTCTTAGGAGTATTCATTTCATAGTGGGGTGTAGAAAGTCAGCAAATAGATGGAAAAACATCAGTAAAAGTAATAGCTTGTTTTTATTCTAGGTACTAACCTATGTAGTTGCTAGGGAAGGGTGCACAAGATGAGGGGTAGGAGGAGAGAGAGGAGGTGTTAAACCATGCAATAATTAGTGAAGTTGATCTAGACACAGCATACTCTATATATGCATCCTTCAATAGGATATAAATACTTGAGATGTAACAGTGCGTAATTCCAACTGGTTACAACACAGTCCAGAGGTTTGTGTACCTCCAATGGGAGTACAGGAAAAAGCATCTGTTAGAATCCAAACTGTATCGTTCTTTAAAAGTTGTTTGTTAGGGATGACATTTCTAATTGTGGTTAGCTGAGAAAAATCTACATTACTTCTTATGAACATGCCTTGCTTTTCTATTTGCTACCTACTCCGGAGTTGCCCCAAAGAAATCTTAAAGGAATGTAGTAGGGAAGGGAGGAAAAAAGGATTTGTCGTACTTTGTTAGGACATGTTCTCTACTGGTCTTCTGTTTGGTTAGAATGGCTTATTCTTTCCAGGGTTAAAGCCTGGCATCGAAGAAGATCCTGTATCCATAGTAAAGACGGGGAAGCGAGTGAACAGAGTAGATGACTGCCCAGGGTGTCAGTGAAAAGCTGACAGTTTGGCTAAGGCTTATAGAGGGAGAAGGGCAGAAAATGCAGCAGAAGCCACTTGCTTCTCTTAACCAAAAGTGAAACAAACTGGTATAAGTGATAACCGTGTTTGCTGGCCTTTGCCTATTCATACCTTTCATCTCCCGACTTTATATTTTTGAGTAATGAGTAAATAATACTTTTCCCTGAGTATCAACGTCACTGCAAACTTGTCACAGACTCCTCATGGATGCCGAACCCCAGCTGGAACTTGTTGTCACAGTCACCATAGGGAAGTTCCGATGAATGCCAAAAACCCAACCAAGACACTATCATGAACCTGACTGGAAACCAGACAGGTGTATTCCCACACTGGAGAGTGCTGGGATTACACAGCCCTCTGCTGAGCGCGGTACGTGAAGCCAAGTGTCAGTCTTACACTAAAATGGAACCGGAGAGAGAGGTATGGTTTAGAGAGAAGCTGATACAGTCAGTATCAATTAGGAAAAAGACATAAATATGAATTAGTAATCATTCATCATCTTTAGTAAAGAGTCCAATCATCTAACTTTAAAAAAAATGTAACATGTTTTTCTATTAACAGCCACTTCTATCACAAACATGCATAATGTTGATAACTATATTTTACAGTGTGAACCCTCTCTCTACTTTTTTTTTTTAAATAGTACTGTCATTCAGAAGAACAAAATAAATTTTCCTAAGTTCTTTTAGTGAGAGCAGAATAAATGTAGAGCAAATGCTTAGAGAGGTTTCACATTTTCGTAATAGGGATTGCTTTTTACCTCTGCATGAAATGTTAAAAGCTGTAGTACGAGTACAGCTGAACCATAAAGCAAGGTGAATTTTATTTTAATCAAGGTAGAAAATTTGAGCTTTCTAAATTGCACAGGTAATATTTTAATAAGCTTGTTAAAATATGTCACTGTAGTGTTTGAACTGGAGTCAGAGCTCCGCTGCTGGCCTTCCACCCTCAGACTTGTGGAATATATCATCAAGAATTTACAAATAACTAAGCCAAAACAAAATACAGCCTTACATTGTCCAGAACAGGAGCCTCTTACTCGTTTGGTCTTTACCTGTATAAAATAAGCTGTCCACAGATAGTCCTCTACCCACCATTGATTACCTAATTACACAATCACTCCATCAGTAAATCAGCACAACATCTGTGACCCTCCATGTCACTGCAGTAGCCCCCTCTGATTCCCCAGGAGCTTTACCGAGGCGGTTTTGCTGACATAATATATTCATTATCCATTAGATCTGGCACACGCTCTGCAGTGCTCAATTACAATACAATCGAGCAGAGGGCCTGGTGTCAGCCGATCTAATGACTTTCTGATTATCTGTCTTTAAATGATGAATGAAATGAAAATGTACTATTCAAACCAAATGTAAGATTGCTAAAGATGCTAAATGAAAATTTTACGTATACATTTTATGGGAAGAGGGAAGAGGTTAAGAGGGTAAGGGTTTGCCTCACATTCAAAAATAAAAAGGTAGAAATCTTTTCTTAAACCACTATAAAAGCATCTGGTGGAACGATGCTGCCTTCAAAGTTGTGGTCTTGTGCCCACACATTTTCTGACTGTCTCAGATATTTTCAGTCTCCCAGTAATTCATTAGAAATATTTAAATTACAATGATTTTTTCAATAAATTTAATCTTCTCTTTTTTTATCTGAGACTTAGTTTCTTGAGTTAACTTTGTGTGTAATAACGCTTCCTTAGACTAACGTTGATTATAATAGAGAGCTTTATTAATGAGTCACTTCCAACTTCACGCATTTTTAAATGTTATGAACTATGGGGGAATAAACGCTCTACATGGTTTCCCTTTGAAATACATTTCTGTGTGGAACTCTCTATTTTCTAGCTTATTGTTAAACAAGTGTCTGGGAGCAACAATCCTGGCCTCCATTTTATCTTCCGATAAGAAGATAAAAAAATGTTCATGTTGTGCAATACCAGTCTTGTAAAACCTTACATAAGAATGATATGTTTCACTGCCAGATGTGGTTTCTTACATCATTTCTTAGAATCACAACTTTAAAGATCATGTAACTGAGTCTCAAAGAGTAGGCTGTTATCTCACAGAGTAAACACAATATACCAATATGGGGAATAATATTTTAACTGAACAATATCCTTCTGAGTAGACTAAAACAAAATGAGATATTTCATTATATGCCAGGATTAGAAATAGATGAGAGATTCATAAACATTCTGCTGTTCAAATAATTATGAAGCAGATGTTTGATGGTACAGTCATTTCTGTCTCTGTTTACGTCTTAAGTTATTTTAGTTATAATGGAAAATCCCATAAAGCCACACGTTGGAGCGCTTTTTGAATCTTACTTAAATTTTAGCTTCCCATTTTACACTCTTAAGTTGAATATTTCAAGCTTTGGAGTGGTGTGCAGCTCTCCTGGGAAATGTAGTTCTAACTTTTCAGCTACTCTGTGACTGGTTGTAGGCCTAATTTTTTGCCAGATACCATCACTGAACATATATAAGACTTTTACAGTTCATCGAGATGTTTATAAGCATCCTGATATCTCCGTTCTAGTACTGCTTTTAATACAAAATTATTTTGACCTAACACAAACTATGAACAAATGAATTTTATAGCTTGTAAACCTTGTGTGTGTATTCTGAATACAAATTACATGAGTAATAAATACAATTGCAATACAGAAGTCTATACTGAATGAAAACAAAGAAAGGCAGTGACAACCTCTACTCTGCTCTGGGGAGACCTCACCTGCAGTACTGTGTCCAGCTCTGGAGCCCACAACATAAGGAAATGGACCAGTTGGAGAGGGTCCAGAGGAGGCCACAAAGATGATCAGAGGGCTGGAGCACCTCTCCTATGAAGACAGGCTGAGAGAGTTGGGGCTGTTCAGTCTGGAGAAGAGAAGGCTCCAGGGAGACCTTATAGCGGCCTTCCAGTACCTCAAAGGGGGCCTACAGGAAAGACGGGGAGGGACTCTTCAGTAGGCCCTGTTGTGATAGGACTAGGGGTAACGGTTTTAAAATAGAAGGAGGTAGATTTAGATTAGATAGTAGGAAAAAATTTTTTACAGTGAGGGTTGTGGAACACTGGCCCGGGTTGCCCAGAGAGGCGGTGGATGCTCCATCCCTGGAAACATTCAAGGCCAGGTTGGATGGGGCTCTGAGCAACCTGATCTGGTTGGAGATGTCCCTGCTCCTTGCAGGGGGGTTGGACTGGATGGGCTTTGAAGGTGCCTTCCAACCCTAACCATTCTGTGATTCTATAACCCTCTGGAATTCGTAAGATACTCGCTTAATTTATAAACTTGATGCTGCACAGCAGCTGAAATAAATTTGTTTTTACAAATATTCTCCTATTTGGGGATTTTGAGGGAAGGAATCAAAAGCAATGTGGGTACCTTACTAGTGCTTCATGATTTATGACAGATTTACAATTAAACTTTAGATGGAAATGAATCTGAGTTGACAGTGTCATCTCTAAAGGAAAAACTACCCAAAGATTTTATTGCACTCAGATGTGTATTTGGGGTTAAGTCAGCCCTTTCTAGAAGCAGGAGCATTGAAAAGATTTGTAGCCCCTTAACAACTTGGAAACTTCTATATTCTCCAGGCACCAGGATCTCATTTTGAGTAGATATTTAATAATAAGCTTTCTGGTCAAAACCAGAGAAATATGCCAGCATAACATGAGATAGAGAGATGCTGTCAACAGAGAGAGGGACACTCTGCCCTTACAAATACATTAGTTTAATCTAAACCAAGGGGCAAATTTGCTCTGGGCTGGTCTCAGGAATCCAGATTGATCATATAACCTTGTGAAAATAAATTGGGAATCTATTATATAAGAGACCTGCTGGTGAAATAATTTTATCAAATACTTTACTATTGTTCATACTGATCATACGATTTTATTGATCGTCATAGGACCATTCTATGCCCCTTTGATTTTAGCTTTTAAAAAAATCAAAGACTGATATTTTTAAAGTCAGTAAATCATTTCAGTCAAATTCTTTTGTCAGATGGCAAATAAAATGTCTGTGTACAAACATTTACTGCTTTTGAATCATAAAGATGTTTCCATCTTTTTTCCATCAGTACAGTCCCATCCTGCACTCTAAAAACTAAAATAAAAAAATTCCCATCATTTAGTATTTTCACTTGGCTGTAGAACCCAAAACATATGAAAAGTTGAAATGTTTGACAAGTGATTCTTGTTTTCTTAGTTTAATTTTCTTCACTCTTTCCTCATTGGGTGTAATCCTCAGCATCTCTGAAGATTCGTCGTATCAGGTAACAAAGCTGGAGTGCAAACCCTAGGCTGTTCCTTAAATAGAGGAGAGAGATGACCTCTGGAAGAATAATGCAATTTAGTGCTGCTCCACTGGATTTACTCCTTTACTCCTGTTTGTGCCTGTTAGTGTTAGAAGGCAAAAAGCCAGACAGCAAGGAGATTAAAAAAAAAGTGTGAGGAAAATCAAATGAAGGTAAATGCTTGGAAAGTGGGGTAATTTTATGACTTGCATATTAGATTAGAAAAATTGCAAGTTTAAAATTAATTGGCATAAATACACATACTAAAATAATTATAAATTTATATTGCAGGCTAAATATAGTATCTTACTGTTTCCTCTGTAAATTGGGTGCTGATCTTCTGTGAAATAACTCTAGGAACTCTCAGGAACAACATTTAGTTATTATTCGCTAGTATTTTAATGTGAGAGAATTAGGGAGAATACATGTGAGAATTTTACTTTTCCAAGCAATTTCTTTCCTCACTTTTCCTTTTTTTCCTCCTTTCCATTTCACACTAGAGCTTTTCCACACTGGGTCAAGGTGCTCTCCTAGGATGTCAGGCCCTCTGATGCCCACCCTCTGCGCCGGCGTACAGCCAGTGATAGGTGTGATAGCTAAATTCCACGGAGCGAGGTCGTGATGTGTAGTGTACATGCTAATCTCACCGTAAACCCCAAGGGGTTTTGCAGCTCTGGGGAATTAACAGATACAACCTGAAGCAGTACTTTTCTGCCCTCCAGGTCCTGACACTATACCCACAAAGGAGCTCAAGATGTCGCCTTTGTTTTAAAGGAAGGTGTGTCATGCTTGGATTTATCCTAGCCTGGGATACAGCTCCCCTTGGGTTTTGAATTACCTCCAGTGATTTACAGCTCGTGCTGAAAGGGTCCATTATATTCCCAGGCTTTGTTAGTGGCGTAGGCTGAATGATTTAAGGTGGTGGTTATCAGAGGTTATTGTGTTGTCTGGAAAACATGAGGAGTTTCTTGCTTCTGTTTCCCACTCATGTCGTTTTCTCAGCCTTTTATGTGCAGGGCATACAGACTTAGCTTTCTGGGAAGGGCGAAAAAAACAAAAAGAGAACCATGTGGCAACCAAGAAGAAACTAGACTAATTTTTCAGTGGTCAGTTGTTATTTCCCTCTGTTTTAGTAGAAATGGACTACATATATATTTTCTTACCACCTCATGACCACATGCGATGCTGTGCAGACAGTTAGGCTGAGAAGCACAATCTTAAGGACAGTCTGGAAAGCTTAACACACCTGCTTTCCGTGATATCAACTAGAGCTTCTCAAAGATGCTGGGGTCTAAAAAGCGTTTTGAGTCTCTCACAGTAGTTGGAACACATACATATCCATTTAAGTGACATGAGACCTCATCTGCTAGCCCTGTTGTTGTGCTTGCTAGTGATACAAGAATACTTCTGCAAGTAAAAGCTGCAACTCTAAGGCCTTTCCCTGATCTTTGATAGAGTAGCGATGTCCACGTCACTGATCTATGTTGTGGGCGTATTTTAGGTACCCGGAAAAGTGCATAGGTGCTTACCAAAGAAGTTGTAGGTTTCTACTGAAATATATATGGGAAATGTTGGGAAACAACCAGGCTTTTAGTAAGAAAACTTATATTGCTACTAATTGCGAATGGTTTCAAGTCTCTTAATAAAAATAACATTTTAATCTCAAGCCTCTTGCAATACTGATCAGTAATTTAAATATTCAACAACTCGAAGGGCAATTTTTTTTTCAAGCAATGTATTTGGAGGTTTTTTTGTGTGCATTGTTAGTAGCTGTTCTCAACTATCAGCACAGTTCAAAACCAGGTTTAAAACAGTGTGCCTGGGAGTCTAACCTTCCCTTTCCTTTTTATATTTGATCACTGGTTTGCCTTCATTAAATGACAAAGACAAGTGGGTTCAGTTATAATCTTTTAATAACAGTGCCTTCTAAATTGATAAATACAGGAACCACAACGTATCTCAGGAGCTTACAAAACAAAGTTGGCTCTCTGTTGTCAATGTAGCAGAGATTCCAGCCTTTCTCACTTGGTTGTCAGGTTTTGATTGACAATGATTTTCCTACAGTTTTCCCCTTCTTCAAAATACCATGGGAAGGATATTACACATTCCCAACCTGTCAGCTTTGGCTGCCGTACAGAGTGTTCAATTACGCTCTAATCGAATAGCTGCCCAATGTAGGCCACATAATGACTTCCTGATTATCTGACTTTAAATGATAAATGAAATGAATATGTAACATTCTTTTCAAATACAGGGTAGTCACTGAGCCAAATGAAAACCGATTTTGTGCCCTTTTGTCTGGAAAAAAAAAAAAAAGTAATTCTATTTAACAGTTGTTCTGTTGCTTGTTTTGCCTTCATTAAGGTAGACACAGAATGAGTTATCTAGGTAAACATTAGTGTTCATTTTTGTTTCCAAACAGATGCTGAAGGTGTTAAACAGTGTTTAGATTGTTCTCCTTCCTCTCCTTACACTGACTTGTTATAAAAAGCGAGGTCAGATTTAGATGATAAGTTTCTATTGGGAATATTTCAATACATGCTGGCACTGCAACAAGTCTGTTTTGAGTAATGTGTTATACAGACAACATTAAGGACTGAATAAATTATTTAGCAGTGATAGTGCTAGATGTTTTTCATTTCCAGTCTGTGGTATTAGTACTAAGCAACCAATATGGCATTTGAAGTCAAATAAACCTCTCCCATATCAATGGGATAGCATGCATTTGTTATGCTAAAGTCAGAGCACAGTCTTGTAATGATCTTTCAAAGGCTTTTCGGGGAGATTCTCCAGCCTCTTTACCCAACAGCCTGTCATGGGCACTTTTCTCAAAGCAGTTCTGCTTCATTTTGGGTATGATTGTGCTAAAGTGATCTGTGAAAAGTTGCCATGATACAAAGACTTAAGATAAAGCAGCTCATGATTTTTTTCACACATTAGCCTGATTCTTGTGGCTTCTAAACCACTAGGAATATCATGTGATGTAATAGATAAAAAGAACACCTATGGTGAAGTTCAACTCATTTTGAACTTTATTAATTGGCTAAAGCACTGGCAGTCCAGGACCAGCTCCTAGATGAAAGATGTACTTTGACCCCATTATGAGCAATCCATCCCTGAACTTAGTTAGCTCCTGAACTATATTTTTCCCAATTTTCAGCCTAATGTGAAGATACAATAGCCGTGTAAAATTCTCCCACTTGGCTGCAGCAGAACTGTCTTTCCACTATATTCTTTTTGCCATTATTGTTCTTCTTATTAGATAGATCATGGCTGGGAGTAGGATCTCAAGGTCCACCTAATTGTTTGTTGAAAATGCTCTACTGATTGAAATATTTGAGAGAAAAAAAACCTCTTCATAGGGCAGCATTTTGGGAATGATCCCCTCCCCTCAGGACTAAGTTCCTTTCATGGTGAAGTTGATGAAAATCATGTAATGGGGAGATGTACCTGTATGCCAGATCAGGGGACAGAGGAAGGCTCCATACAAACACACCCCCTGCCCTGTGTTTCAGTTCCAGGTGCCAAGCATGAAAAATCAGGTTGACCTGATCAGCAGATGATTTTCACAAAGCAGCAGGTCTACTTTTGAAATTTCTCCTATATGTTTATGTTGTCACCTCAAGAACTGTCACCCAAAGTTTGCATTTCAGCAGGTAATGGATGCATTTTGCATGTTTTAAAATGTTAGAACATAGTTGTTGCACTACTGCATCTTTATATCAGGAGAGGAGCTCTGACTTGAGGAGGAATGCATTCTGGGAGGGAAGAGCTTAGTGACCATTTCTGTAGTGCTTTTGAGGGCAGGTAAGAGAGGAGTGAGCCTGGAGAATCTGGTCAGCAGATGAAATAGCACTAAGGAGACATTTCAGAAAGTGGGCAGAGAATCTACAGAAGCAGGCAGCAACTTCATCAAGTGAACAGCCTACCATTAAGAGATGATAGCCCAGCTCAGCTTAACTTTAAGTAGCAAAAGTGTCTTCCTGTGTTGTACAGTCCTGTCAGTGTGCTTAAAGTTAATGTAGCTTTAGACTCAGTTGTATTCTCATAATTTTTACCCAGTTATTCTCCCTGTTCTTTTTCTTGTGGCTGTTAATATGTTTTACCAAATTTGATATTTGAATTACCTTAAGAAAACTATTTAAGGTTTGAAAACAAAGTATTCTTGTGGTTTACGAGATTGTGATTCAGGAGATCAGAACTCCTGTTTTAATTTTTTCTCCTGTGTTACAGAGTGACTTGAAAGGAACTGAAGTGATTTTTTAGGTATTAAATAACATATTTTTTAATGAAATAAAAATGTCTTGGATCCTGAAAGGACATGAGGTTTCCAATTGAACTTCTTGGGGCTACATTATAACACTCTTTCTAACTACTATCTCATAGTTGGAAGACACAACAGAAGTAAAGGTACCTGAGCTCTTACACAGTTAAAATACTTTCAGTTGCCTAAGTTCTCCTGATTTCATACTGCTGTGCTTGTGATTCTTTAAATTAGCTACAGCTGAGCTGGCTGCAGCTAATGGATAGTTGCTGTGAGCATGGTTATTTCCTTAGTAGATCTGAAGTGAGATGGAGGATATTTCTATTTTCTGATTAGGTAAGGTAGTATTTTTACATAGAACAAACAGATTTAATTGATTAAAAGTGTTTCTTTCCTATTTTCTTTCTTCCCATCTTTTTTTTTTCCCCCTGTATTAATTGTTATTATGCCAAACTGAGGTAATTATAGTGTATGTCAGTACTGCAATGATAATTCTTAGTTCTTATGCAGCCTGGCCAGTTCCTTGTTCCTAACCCCCTGCACTCTGCACTTCAGTACACTCAGCTACCTGAGTATTTGCCCTGGGGTTGTGTTGTTGTTGTTTCCTTTTTTCTCTAACAGATAAAGTGCATTTCTGTGTAGCTGCTGTGTTAATTTTAGCAGTGCTTGAGCAGCCTACTTAGAAGTGATGTCTCTATGTCACAGTAGTGCAGGCATACTTTCTCTTACTCTCTTGAATTCGTAAAGAAGAAAGAAATGTTTTCTCTTTGGTTTAAAAGGTATTTTGAAAAACCTAAATAATGCAAAATTAAGAAGAGAGAAAGCTAATTCAGATGGTTCTTAGTTCATCTGGTGTAAACACTTCTTCACTGAGAGTATTCTCAAAGCAAGAAAGACTATAAATGTAATTCTGAGAAATATGTTTATTAAACAGTTGAGAGGAAGAGGAAATCGATCCAAAATGCGTTCTGTCTTATTTCAAAAGTGGCTGTGGGAGGAATGTGCCAGTATGTTTTGCCATGCTTTTATGATTCATACCTTTCCCTATCTTTTACTTTCTTTCTTCCCCATTTCTCTACACTGTCCATAAAGAGAAAAAATGATGGGCTGAGGGGCACTCTTAGAGGGGTCTGAGCACTGAGGAGGTCTTCTTAGTAACCTCTGGTCATAGCATGTTAATGGTGAACTCTGCCAGAGAAGGAAATCAGACAGACAGAAAGGCAGGAGGGCGAAAGGGTGCAGACTCTTCCTAGAGCTCAGACAGAAGAACAGGCGTTCTGCCTGCTTTCTTCCTAGTAACAGGTTTGCTAAGAGAAACCAGGTAATCTAGTAATAGGACTTTGCTATTTCTCTAATCTAGAAGACAAAATACAAATCTGATTTAGGAAAACCACTGTATTTAGCCAGGTATCCATTTACACCTGTGTGGCTGGATGTCTTAAAGAGGCGAATCCAGCTAAATGAAATCTTTATGATCTGAACACAGACAATAAGGTATGAGTTGTGTTGTAAGATGTCCAGTTTTGAAGCTGAGGAAGACAAAGGAGAACAGTACTAAAACTTGATCCTTAAAGAAGAAATGAGGGGGGAAAAAGGTGGCGGTAGAAAGCTTTAATAAGAAATACCTGTAACAGTCTCTCTTCCCAGCATTCTGTTACAGTTCTGCAGTATAAAAACCTGTAGATAGTCCAGGAGGGTATTACCCTGATTAATTATTCTGTAATGCTTTAGTGGACCTTAGAAAGGCTGGGTGAAGACAGCGTATAAACCATTCATTGAGTCTGGTATGAACACAAAAGCACAGAGAAATTTTTCTGAACCTCTACTTAGACTGATATGTGTGATTGGTGTGTGCTCTGATGATGTTAATCAGCTAGGCAATTTGAGATACGTATTTCATCTTTGAAACTTGATTGTGCAAAAAAGCATAGTTGGTGCAGACAGAGCAGAACGGAAACATCTGTAAGGGGAAAGATGACTTGTTGCTAATTCCCCAGAATGAGTGTGTGTTGCTCCTCAGTCATCAAGAGTGAGAGATTGAAGAGGATGATTACTTTAAGAATGACATTTGCTCTTTTATTGACTCTCTTTGAATTTGGATGAGCTAGATGAAGTATATAACTTGCTGTCGTGTCGACGTGTAGGATTCATGAATGTTGCTAGGGAGTATGTAGTGTAATGACTGATGGAGCTGTGTTGGCAAGCTGTGCATTTCTAATTCTATCAAGATTGTTTCTTCTCAGAGTCAATCCATAGAAAACTCAGGTACGAGCAGTTCTTTGAGCTCACACCAGTGGTCCTTGTGGGCTAGGAACCGGCGTGCAGCTGTTTTTTCCAGCAGTTAACAATCATTTAATCTTTCATATTTTTTCTAGCATTGTTTAATATGTAGCAACATGAAATTAATAGTGTTTGTGTGGTAGGTACACCAAGTCCTGTGCATTTTGAGGGATATAAATTGTCTTGGCAGGTTTTGGCTACTCAGCAGGAATCATGCATTTGTAAGTGGGAGGCAATGTGGCATATGAAATAATGGTCTCTGAGAAATTTTTGAGGAATTTACTCTTCAGAAAGGGGAAAAAAATATCATCGGTGTCACTTAGTCTTGATGTATATGGTAGTTCTAAGTTGTTTGGTTGTTTTTTAAAAATAAGTAATTTCTAACTTTGCAGCTGAATACTGTTTTTTGAGTGACAATACTGATGATATTGCCATCGTAACCAGTACCAGTATTAATCGGAGTATTTATCCCTGCATATGTAGGAACATATGTGAAATTGTAATGCTGAACTTGACTGAAAAGCTCTAGGGTTTTAAAGTACAGGAGGCCTCAAAATCTGTTTATATATTTATCAAATAAGCAACAACTATCTGAAAACTTCATGTGGAGTATGAAAAGACAGAAGGTACAACCCCCTGATAAATGCTCCAGCAGTAACTGAATGAATGCTTGGTTTCCCTGCCCCAGCCTGGCTCCTCTCCACGGGCCGCAGGGAGACACCGGCTCCAGCCGCGTCTCCTGGGCTGGGGGCAGCCTCAGCCTGGGGTGCCTCCTCCCCTCCTCCTTCTCTGGCCTTGCCATTCCCAGGGCTCTTTCTCACAGATTTTTTCTTGCTGCCACGTAGTGTCTTGCCCTTTCTTGAACATGTTTGTACAGAGGCTCCATCAGCCTGGCTGGTGGGCTTGGCTGTGGCCTGTGGTGGGGCCGGTTGGAACCGGCTGGAACCAGCCTGGCCTCTCCTCTCAGGGACATGGCAGGCCCTGGGCACAGACACCCGCACAGCTTGTGTGGGGCACACTGGGGTGTCACCTGAGATGAGGCTGAGGAGATGAAATCTAGAAATGAGAAGTGGAAACTAAGGTAGTAACTAAGGCTAGAGAATAGAAAATTTAAGTTGTATTGGAAGCAATAGGATCACATTGTTGAAGAATGTGTTTTGCTCTAGTACTTCTGAAACTAGGGGAAAACATACCAGTGTAGGTGACATTTACTGGTATAAAAAATAAGAGCTTGTCATTCCAGCACACGGGAAAGCTGGATGACTTTGAGGGCAGCAGTAATAGACAGGAAATTTAAATTCAGTAGTATGAAATATGGGGTATGTCATCAGGGAATCAGAGGATTGCTACGTGTTTGAAACTCGTCAGCTGGACACACAGAACGAGGCCTGGGTGTACAGGCTGGCCTGAGGGTGACTGCTGGCCACCAGTGCCACTTGCCCATGGAGTGCAATTGGTAAAATACTTGCTACAGACAGGGAAGTGTTAAAATGACCTTGCATTGACGTACAGTGTTTAAAATCTGTTTTTCCATGTTAAATAAATGTGGGGGAAAAAGGATGGGTCAGATACTGTACAATGACAATTAGGATAATGAGTACCCTGTCATGCAAATGAGTCTAAAAGGCCTTTAATCATTGGGCCTGCATGAGAAAGGATCTGCATTTATAACTACTTTTTATAAACGCATTAAGAATAAATATTTGGAAAGGGAAAGAACTATTTAACCTGAGGGAAAATGTTGGTAAAAGAAGCAAAAGGTACCATCTGGCCACGATTAAACTGAGTTCTGTCCTACCTACTGGAGGATCTAGAGTCACCTTTGAATAGTTTAATAGGGTCAGCGGGCCTGACTTATTTTAAGGCAGAGTGGTGTCAGATTACAAAGAATATAACAGTGGGGCTAATTGAGATAGCAATTGATTGCCTCATTTATTTATAATTTCTTTTCCGGACATGTAACTGTGCAAATCTTGAGGCGTCTTTTGCTCTATAAAAGGATACATCTGAGTTAAGACATTCCAGCTCCTTTTACAAAACAGAGGTCTATCCTTGCAGCATTAAATGTGGTGGGAGATGAGGTGCTCTTTGGGAGCAGAGGGGGGCCATAAATAATCATTACTGCTATGTGAAGTGCAAAGAACTTAAGAAATAAGGGCAAGCAGAAATACTTGCTTTTTTTTTCCTTCAGTCCCACCAATGTCGACATTTGAAGTAAGACAGGAGAAGGACTGAGGGCAAAATGTAATGATTGTAAGAAACAGCAAAATATATTTTATTGCAGAATAATGTTGAATGTGGTTTGTCTGATAGTGTGTTAATGGTACTCTGACTACTGATAATCACTTAGACTGCCAGTCTGTTATTTTTAAAGAGGAAGGTATGTCTTCATGAAGTTTTGAAGTTTGATTGTTGCCAAAATCATGTGTTCGTTTCTGACAGCAGCTAGTGCCAGTCAATTTTGCACTTAGCTTGCAATGAAACACAGGTATACATCCTACCACCTTTGCACTGTAATACATCAGTTGTCTGTACTAGAGTCATGTTATGCTCTATGTAGGGACCCTCTTTCAGAATAATTTGTTTTTTCTTTTTCTGGTAGCCACTTGAAAATTGTATATCTAGAAATATGTTGTTAATCAAAATGTTTGCCATAATTGTACTTGGAAGCCATTTGTCTAGAAAAACCACACAAGCTATGAAGTAGTTGCATGTATAGAAGCTGACATTCTTTTAATGTTCTATGTGTCAAATAATTCCTGAAAACTACTTAAAATTGAAAAAGATATGACTTTTTATCTGGGATATGAAAATATCTGAGTAAGGTATCTGCTAGTATAGGCTTATTTTTTTTTTCCTGGAAATTCTGCAGTTTTTCTACCATTTCTACTTCTGTATTCTGGCTGACGTAGCAAAGTTGAAGTTGACTCTGACTATTTAATTAAAAACTTCAATTTTTATTATTGGGAATGAAAATCAATTAAGGGAGGGAATGTAGCTGTAATGTATTTAGTGAAGACTTCCTAGGCAACTGAAAGTAAATCTACCAAAGCTCAATATGTATATTCTGCCTTGAGGATGTTTTTTTCAGAGAATGGGATGTCATCTCCTAGTCCTTTGTATATACTGAGGAAAAGCCAGAGTTTCCAGATGTATATAAAAGGCTCTCCAAAACCACTATGATTTCAGAATTTCAAATTGTGAAGAAAATAATTGAGTCAACAAAACCATTTGGTGTTTGTTCCCTGAAGAAAGTGGTAGCAATGCACAGGTAGTTTGTAACCAAGGAAATTTGAGCTTTGCGCTGTTCAAACCTGGGCATCTGCCACTGAATTTGCCCCTGGATAAAGTCAACATTCAAACCAGCATACTCTATGTGGTTATGAGTGCTCAGAAATAAATTCTTAAAACACCTCTACAGCTTTTAGAACAGCATACGTGATTTAACACTGAAACATTTGCATACCTGCTCCTTTCTTTTTTCTCTCCCCCCTCCCTTTTTCTGGATGTACGTGATAAATGACAGATTCTTTTCAGATAATATTCATGTGGTACTCCAAAATAATTCTGCAGACATAGTAAAAGCTTTTAGAGACTGTAAAACTGATTATCTCTTCTGTAGCTCTTTTCATCTTCAAAGCACTTACCAACATTAACTAATTAATCCTCACAGCGTCCCTCTGAGTTAGATATCATTGCCATTATACAGATGAAGGAATTGAAGCAAACACTTTGTGACTAGCTCATGATCACCGAGACAGTCGGTGACAGAAATGTAGTTAGAATGCACAGACCTGTACGTCCATGTTCTCTGCTCAAACTGCCACGCTGTTCCTCTCTTGAGAAATGTACATATAGGTATTCCCGTAGTTACAACTGAGGGCTGAGTTTCTGTTAATGAAATCTTGTTAGGAATTGCTTTCTTGGAAGATTTGTGGTCAGATAGACTATTACCTTTTTAAACCCCTCTTCTGCATCTTTTTCCTGAATGGGCCGGAGTGCAAACATGAATGAGTTTCCGCAGAAACAGTTTACTTTGTATACAGCTATAGCTAATTTTAAAAAGTTTCAGATGTTTACTAAAAATCTTTAATCCTTCAGAAAATAAACTCCGCATTTCTTTGTGGTACACTAAAAAAATTAAGTCAGAAGTAACACTGAGGATCTGTATCTATTGTGCTGTCTAAGGGATAAATTCCTCAGTGAGCTAACAGGCCGAGTGTCCTGAGCCTGCTCCTTCCTGACTGCAGATGCATTACATGAGCTCCTGGCTGCACTCTGTTATGAGGAAGCCTGATGAGGACATTAGGGAAGATGAGACTGGGGGCACTCAAATTATAGCTAAGTACTATGACAGTATTTTCAAATCAGCTAGTATAAAGTTTTTTGCAGATCCTCATATGCTGTGGGATTTTTTCCTGGTAAAATATATACTTTCATGAAAAAAAAACCAATTCTTTTCCTGAAAATTCTGTTCTCTAACCTGTGGAAGTTCTATCAAAACTCCATCTTTGTGGAGCCTTGAGAAAAGGCCAGATATAGGCCTAGAGCCTTGAGAAAAGGCCTAGATATAACAGCTAGGTTACGCCTCTAGGTAACTATATCTTTTATGATGGGGCTTGGGTGTGCAGGCAATAGTGGGGAACAGGGGAAGTTTTCATCTGTGATTTTTCACGGGTTTTTATGAGTGATGGTGTCAGTGATACTTAAACTGAATGAGGACGATCACAACATGAACTTTACAGCAAGTAGTGAATGTGATGCTGAGCATGTGTCAACTGACAATGAACACAGAAATTAATACTATAAAAAGCATAATCAAAGCATGCAGCAGTGGTGACTGCGCAGATCTGCCTGGAAAATCTACACAGAAAATCTTCCCTTTTAAAAAGTGGAAGGCTCCCAATTTGCTAAGTGTCAAACTTCCACACTGGCTAATGCTGCTGCCACCCGGAATAAGAATATATTGTCTTAAGCAGAAACTACCATTTGACGTAAAACTCATTCTGTCAAGTAGAGGATGTACAGTGAAACTGAGAACCAATATTCTTTAAAATCTGGGTTTGCCTTTTGGCAAACCTCTGCTCTGCATTGCTTAGTGTGAAAGAGCATTAAGGAGATCTGAACTGGTGCAGCAGCACAGGCTCTGTGGCCTGTGGTATGTGAAAAGATTTAGGAAGCTGTATGAGAGGCTGCCATAGGGGCCTCAGTATGACTGATTCTTTTTAAATGATCAAATCCAAATACATAAAAATCTTCAGATCTCCAGATCTGTCTCTTAGAGATGATAAACTTAAATCCTTAAATTTTGAGTTATGTTAGGTGTCAGAAAGAGACTTCAAAATGTTTTGGCTCCTTCCTTGCATGTCTGTAGAGGGTTGGTTTCCTCTAGGAAATGGAAAATATAGTCTCTTTCTTGCATATTACATAACAGTGGGCAAAAGATTAAGCAAATGTAAATCTCTCAGATTTTAACTCTGTCAGGCCAGTAAAGCAATAAAGACCAGCAGAGGTTTATTTTTGATAAGTGGTCTAAAAATGATTATGAAACGGTAGGATTTGGAAGTTAGGGTATAACTGAGTTTTTTGAAAGATCAGTCTTTCTTGTAGACCATTCGCTGACTGCAAACTGCATAATTAAAGTGCAAGCAATCATGATGTTGAGGCAAGAAGCAGAAATTGAAAAACAAGTATCAAAATACATAGTATTGTACAATTGAACTTCAAAAATCGCAAATTTACCCTGTTGCTGTAAGGAAACAAACTACACGCTAGAAAGCTGAAGTTTTAAAAGTCCAGAGGACAGAAGTTTTGGGTGTGGTTGAAGACTCTCTCATCTCCTTTAGAGATGTGTGCTGATGAGCACTGGCCTTATGTTTCTTTGATGTCCGTGGGAGTATTTGGGCATATTGGGGCAATCCCAAGCACAAATACAGGCTGAGTAGAGAATGGATGGAGAGCAGCCCTGAGGAGAAGGACTTGGGGGTGCTGGTGGACGAGAGGCTCAACATGAGCTGGCAATGCACACCTGCAGCCCAGAAAGCCAACTGCATCATGGGCTGCATCAAAAGAAGCATGGCCAGCAGGTCCAGGGAGGTGATTCTGCCCCTCTACTCTGCCCTGGTGAGACCCCACCTGGAGTACTGTGTCCAGTTCTGGATCCCCCAACATAAGAAGGATGTGGACCAGCTGGAGAGGGTCCAGAGGAGGCCACAAAGATGATCAGAGGGCTGGAGCACCTCTCCTATGAAGACAGGCTGAGAGAGTTGGGGCTGTTCAGCCTGGAGAAGAGAAGGCTCTGAGGAGACCTTATAGTGGCCTTCCAGTACCTCAAGGGGGCCTACAAGAAAGATGGGGAGAAACTCTTCAGTAGGGCCTGTTGTGATAGGATGAGGGGTAATGGTTTTAAAATAAGAGGGAGGTAGATTCAGATTAGATAGTAGGAAAAAATTTTTTACAGTGAGGGTTGTGGAACACTGGCCCAGGTTGCCCAGAGAGGGGGTGGATGCCCCATCCCTGGAAACATTCAAGGCCAGCTTGGATGGGGCTTTGAGCAACCTGATCTGGTTGGGGATGTCCCTGCTCCTTGCAGGGGGGTTGGACTGGATGGGCTTTTACGGTTCCTTCCAACCCTAACCATTCTATGATTTTTCCAGTTGAGGAACCATTTCCCCTGAGAAGAGCTGTTTAGCTGTCTATGAGGAGCAAGTGCAGGGATTAGCGAGCAGATGTTGAAATTGATGATGCCATGGCTTTAGCTCTATCTGGTTGCTAGCTGTTCAGTGCGATGGCTGGGGCCCGATGTGGTCCCCTCAAGGGTGAGAGGGAACACATTGCTTTTCTGTGAGTACAGAAAGCTGCTCTTAGAAGGAGGACAGGGTGGAGACTCTGATGCTGTCAATAAATAGTACTCAGCAGGCATACTCCTAAAAAAAAATTAGGAAGTATAAAATTAATATTTAACCAGATTACTACATTTTGTCTGCTTCATTAATTTTTTATTAATTTATGAAAATGCTGTTGATGGAAGTAATATTGACAGGGTGTGTTGCTTTGGTTTGGTTGTTGGTTGTTTTTTTTTCATATCTTCTGGTAAGTGGAAAGATATCTTCCTTTTAAACAGAAATCATCTAACAAACCATATTGGACAAATGCTCTAATAAGACAATAATTATTAGCACATGATGCATTAATGTTTTATGTTGTTCATAACTCAGCTTTAAGAGATTAATAATGGAGATGTGAGGGGAATGCTGCCTTAAGTGTTTATGATTATGTTAATATTAAGACATACTGTAGGAAAGGAAATGACTTTCAGGTAGTTACCCATTTTGTTTGTACAGAGAGCATTCTGGAGGAAATGTTCTTTTCTTTTTCTTCCGATAATCCTTAAGCAGTTCTACTGAAGTGAAGTGGTAGGAGCAACTCTCCATGACTACAAATCCATGAGAACCTATTGTCACTATTTAAAAAAAAAAAAAAAAATTGCAGAGTTGCTTGAGCTGCTACTCTTTGGCCCCAAATTATTGAGGAGCAAGAATTCCAGAACCTTAATTCATTTTGGAAGTGTCAGTTGTTCCTTCTACATCTGAAACAAATCCTAATGCTTCAGAACTCTGGTATGATTTGACCTGTGCATTCGGATTGGCAAAGCAACTTCTAAATAAGAAGCTGCCCTTTCAAAAGGCAGAGAAGAATGCTTGGAAAATCTGAAGGTAGTATTTCGTCACAGTGGCAGACTGAACAAATGTATTAAGGAGAAAGAAAAGCAATGATTTATTGTGGAAATAAGTGAAACATACAGCATGGTGGAGTTTTGTAAACCTCTTTGACTGGTTGCGGGCATAGCAAAACCATTCTGATTGCAGGTATTTTTTCCTATGTCTTTTTTTCAATCTTAGGCAATTGTTGGGTATCCTCTTCTCTTGAAGAAGTCACTGAAACAAAAGTGCCTTTTGTAGGAGACGAGAGTTCTTTGCTGTGTTTTAGAAACAAGAACAGCTCTTAAAAGTGGTGTTGTGTCATTTTCATCCTTTAGGTAGAATAAAAATGTGGTGTTCATATTTTTATAGAGTATTTCTGTTTGACCCTTTTTTGTCACAGACTATATGTGTCTATGCAGTCTTCACTTGTCTCTATTTTTCTATATTGAAGACAGAGCTCCTTCTCTTCATATCTTAATCATATTTTCTAATCAGAACCTGAACCCAGTAACAGTTGAGTTGAGCCTTTAAGATCACGAAGTGAGATAAAAGTTAAGCAACACAAGTTCACCTATGCAGAACTGCTCCTACTGCCAGCGTACCACGAGCTTGATCAAACTTGCAAACTTATTTATGTTTTCTTCCTACTTTTAAGTGCCTGTGTGCATACTGTTAATACTCGTACCTAATGTGTTAAACACACAACTGTTTATCACAGCCCAGCAGGCAGGATACAGATATTTTCCAAGAGCACTACTGTATCCTTATCTCAATAGTGCTAATATTATCCCCTGCCAAAACAGACATGATATATTGAAGTATCTGTAACCATTACAGGATCTCTGCATATTCCTTGAATTTAGCCTGCACCAAGTCTGTCATCCATGGTGATCCTGATGTTGTAGCTGATGATGCAAGAAGCAGATTAAAAATATTGTTAGAGCATTGGTGCTGACTTAAAAGCAGTATAGCCTCTACTGACCTGTGAATTGAGACATGTCCATTAAGCTAGACTGCTTACTTTTCCACCTTCTCTATTACTTCTTTATATTCAGATAGTAGGTCCCCTTTCATGTTTGTCAGGTAGAGATGGGGTTCAGATCATAGCCACAAGCTAGGAAGAATCATAGTTAGGGGCCAAACATACCTACCTTCAAAGCTTAACAGCAGTTAATGAAATAGGTTCCTATCCACCAAAGTCTGTTTGAGTTTTGGGAAGACTTTATTTTCTTTATTTTTACTGACTGGATGAAACCTGACACCATAACATGGGAAAAGGACAAGTCCAGTACTGCAAACCATTTTCTGTTTTATTATCTACGATATTTGCATACTGCAGTGCTCAATTACACCACAATTGTGCAGAGATCCAGTCTTGGCAGTGTAATGACTTCCTGATGATCTGTCTTTAAATAATAAATGTAAAGAATATGCCACTTTCCAGCTGCATATACACCAAAGTTTATTGCCGCTTGAACTTTTTATTCCTTGGGTGCGTGGGGAGGTGTAGAAGGTTAAATATTTCCATGTTACACTCTTTTCTAACCTGTCCTCATATGAGCAAGTTATTTGGATATGTTTCCAATGTTGTTCAACCTCCGTGAAATAAATCTTATTGAAATTCAAAGGGGAAAAGTGGTTGTATGGGGTTAATCTCAGGATTTTACAACAAAGTTTAGATCAAATCAAAACCCTTGCCTACTGGTGAACCACAGGTTCTTGTTCATGTGAGTCCCTCCATCGCCCACTCCAGCATGGCACTTTTGAAATGCAGAAATCTGTCACTTCTGAGATAAACCCACTAATCCACCTCTCTCCTTGGCACATTCTCTATTCAATGGGCAGATTTCTTATATGGATATTTTCTATCACTTTTGCCTGTACTACCTCTGTGTCATAAGCTGATGGCTTTAACTAGTGATTTTCTGTTTTTCAGATTCAACAGAGAAATCCAAACACCTCTCCGTGAAGTGTTTTCAGAGTTTATCCCCTGCTGAAAGTCTCCTCTAAGGTAATGGGTTATGAATGACAGCAGGCGTATTGTAAACAAAATTTCTGAAAAATGTTTCTTGCTCATCCAAAGAGCTTGTGAATTCTAAAGTCTGTGTTATTCCTCTCAGCACCAGCAGCAGCCTCTGTCAGTCTTGCTGGTTATATATCTATACAAGTCTTCATTCTGTTTATTTTTAGTTACTTTTTTTAATTATATGTCCACTTTCCATGCTGTTGTCCAAATTTTGCTATTTCGTATCTCTGCTTGTGCTGCCTTTTCCTTTTTTGCCGTCATCTGATCTCAATATCCTGCTTGAATTCTTTCCTGTGTCATCTCTGAGAAGTCAACTTGATAAGTGCCTTTAGCATTCTTACATTTTGCTACATATACTCAGTATTTAGTTTACTTCTTTATTAAGAATATTTTTAGTGTTCATTGTGTGTATGGTCATGCTAATGAGCTTGTGCACTTTATTTCTAACTCTCAGTCTCGTTCCGATGCGGTTTGGATGTAAGCTTGTTGCCTCTGTGAGTTTCAAAAGGTTTCCCAGTGTAATAGTTACTTTTGGGTTCTCTGGTGGAGCGTTTGTATGTTCAAATCTGCAAGATTGTGTCTGTATATATACACACAAATGCATCTGAATACACACATAGGCATATATAATGATATCTATGCATATGCACATATATATGTGTGTATGTACTTGCAGCTTTGGTTACTGCAATTTTTTATGTATGTCTGAATCACAAAGTGAGATTCTTTTTTGAGACTAGGGGACACTGGGGTGACTATAAGGTCCTTATAATCTGTTAATCTACTTCCTGAGCTATGTTGATAGTTTTGTGCTTTGCAGAATGAACATTATCTATTGTATTATAGCACAGACTGTAGTCATGATTTTTTTAATTTCCTACTGACAGTCTTGCAGCAGTCTACTTCCATCTTTTTGGGCTTCTTTAATGAGGAAGACTTAGTATTTGGAAAATGAAAGTGGGTATGTTATTCACAGTGCTTTGGCTCCTTGTTGAAAATTAAAGACATAGGACGTAATCATGAGTCTTTTCAAGTCCTTGTATTAATTACTATGACTGTATTGTTAAGATTAGGATGCAGCAAGATGGCAAATTGCTGACCATGTATCACTGGTTTGTAGTTCACTGTTGTAAGGAATTACTGAGGAGGATTCTTCTCTGTTCCTGTGTGCTACCCTAGCACTTTTAAATTATTATTTATTTATTTCTCTAGATGTTTAGTTGTGTGGTTTACAATATGGTTCTTTTTCACAACAAGAAAAGATCTTGTCAGCAGAATATTATGGCACATATAAACTGGTGACATGAGGGGTTGTATCTGTCTGTAGCTTCCCCTTCCACTTTCAAGTCAGACATGTACTGAAAGACCTATTTCTGAGTTTTGAGATTCGAGATGGTAACACTTAAGAATGCTACTTCCATGATTTCACTGTTTGTTTGGTTTTTGGAGACAAGTTTGATACTGAAAGTTGATCACAGGATTGCTCATACATGTGGGTTATGTAGAACTGCCAGATGAAAAATCTGCAGCCTGTATATAGTTCAGCCACGCAAAACGTTCTGTTAGAGGACTGAAAAATTTAGATAGTGATGCTTCTGGAAAACTTAGTAGTGGTCAGCTTAGAGAAAATTAACCCACTTGTTTGGGGGAAGATATGGTCAGAAACATAGAGAAGCATAGAATTACACTAATTGACAATGGAAAATCGTAACCCTCCTCTATCTCCTAACTTTTTTGATTTTGTCATTTTACGTTCCTCCATTGCCTTCCCCCAATGACTGCCAGCCTCTGCAACACCCAAAGACTGGAATTTGTTACGTTAATATACTGTCACCCATGAGCAAGTGGTTCCATCCAATTTTTCACTTTCTTAGCAGCAACACCTGAAAGGTCATCGTCAGTCTGTAAGTGAGTTTCAAATATTCAAGTGCACTTTTCAGATATGAACTCAGATTTTGTGCCACATTAATTATTCAGCACTGATAACTAGGAGAGAAAAACAATTTGAAATTTGACATTTTGTATCATAGGTCATCCATTAAATTGTATTAATTATATTAATTCTTTCAAATTCTTAAATTAATTGGTCAGAATGTTCCAGAGGACATCAGTTTGGAATAGATAGTTGTACTAGTAGTTTTTAGATAATAAATATGTTAAAAGGAGGTGAATGCCATCGAGAGGATATGCCCCAAACAGCTGGGTTAGAATATATAGTAGCGATGCACAGGGGATTTTTTTGCTTAATGCATATAGACTACGTGTGTTAATATGTTAAATGTTTCTCATGAGATGGTAATTTCACTTAAGGAAAATGTAGGGCAAACTTCAGCAATTCCAAGCCACATTCTGTATATTTCTTTTCTGAGATTTAGGTAATTGAAGAGCTCATGGTTTATGCCAAATAGTTACTTCATACTTTTCTTCTGCATGGAGGTTCTTTGTTTGCATCTTTACTCTGCCTAAGTGTGATCAGCTCAGTTTGGAACTGATGCTTTTGTCCCAATTCCAGAGTCATTTAGGTTGTTTAGGTCCACAAGCAACCTTGGAGGGCAGCTGAGGAAGGGATTGGGTAGGCAGTTTCCTCTGTCTCTGAAAGTTTCCACTGCTTTTGTCTCGCTTTGCTGCCTTCTGTAGTGTATAAAAGAACACTTCAAAAAGTTGCATATTTATTGAATTGCTTTAAAAACGTTAAGTATATTGTTTTGGAAACTATGGTACAATAGAAGAAAATAATGTAAATACAAATGCAAATATTGAGGTGAGTACGTGGAGGGATTATAAACCAGGATTTTGTCAGTCATGAAGAAAAAGCAAAGCTGCTGTAATGACTGGTGTCCTGTGAAAACACTGGATGAAAAGAATAAAGAATTAATGAAATAATTCTGACTTCTCACTGACAATCGATATTTACTCATCAGTGGTAATGAGTAAAATGTCAAATAGACGATTTTATAATAATATTCAGATAATGGCATTTAAATTCCGTGGTAAAGCATTTGGGTTTTTTTTCCCCCCTCAAAACTCTTTATTATTTTTTTTCTTTTAATTTTCTTCCTGTATATAAGTTTTTGAGAAAGTGTCTTATTTCTGTTTGGCTCCTGGAAGTGTACTGCCATTAGTGGAGGACATTCACTTCCAAGAAATTTTGATGAGAATACTTCACAGTCAGCTACAAATATTTTTAACCTTGAGGTTGTCTTTGATCCTAGATCAGCTTTCAATTACCATTTCAGTTACTCAGGAAAAGAAAGATTTTATCATTTACAGAATACAGCCAACTCAGGAGGAAGCAGTTATTTTAAGGCTTCTATTTATTACTAATTATAGCTAACTTATTACCGTACCTTGTTGCTGGCCTTCCAGAATACTTGTTCATATGGAATTCATCAGCTGGTGGATTAATTTCCTAAAGTTTACATGGACTATTGCACAAGTGTTGAGATAGAGTATTATTTATGAGAAAACTTTGGATTACTTTGTGAATTTTATTCCTTTCTTATACAAGAGAGAGCAAAACACAATGAATCCTGAGCTATTTGTTTAATATCATGATGAATGTTAGATCAAATTTTGGATTTGTTCTTTATCTTTCAGGATTATAATATGCCTTAAAATTCTCAAATATACTGGATGTGATTTTTAGCAGTAATGTTTGGAGTATGTAGAGTCAGTGTCATATTTTATGACCTCTGTAACCTCACTTGCACTGTGACGTTAAATACAACAAACAACTCCGGTTGAATTAGGCAGGAAAGTTGTAAAAAGGGTATCAGTGTGAAACTGACCTATAAAATACCACCATCCAGCTCACTTTATAGACACACATTTTGCTATTGCAATCATAAAGAAAATCTTTGATACATTAAAAATACTGTAGATTTTTTATTTGACACAAATTTCTGTATGTCAGTGTGATTCAGTCTTTATCAAAATGTGCATATTTATTAAAAACTTAACTATAAATTGAAATTGAAGAATCAAATGATCGATGCCATCTTTCTTAACGTTTTTTTCTTTTTTCTTTTTCCTTTTTTTCTTTTTTCTTTTTTTTTTTCCCCCAAATCTCTTCTGTGCTCTAATTTTACAATATTTTAGGATGAACGTTTGAGATCAGGAGAAATTCAGATGCGATTGACCCTCAAGCTTCTCTTATTTACATTTCTGATTAAAAACAACAACAAAAAAAAGGAATCTGGATAAATCTCGTTTCTCTGTATGAACTGTTTGCCTCCTTCCTAGGACTGTGATGTGAAAAATAGACAAGAAAGTTGATATTATGCACACACTTGTAAATTAATAGCAGGTTTGTTATTGAGGATAGGAAGACATAGAAGAAAATATTGATTTTTAGCATGGTGGGCAAGAGACCTGAAACGAGTATAAAACTACTGACTATGTTATTTAGTTACTGCTCACTGGAAGGAAGCAGACTATCTGTGCAATAGTAACTTGCATCCAGAATAGAATGTTCTCATTTTGGATAAGCTTATCAATCATTTTTGAATTTCTGGTTTTGGATTAGATGGCTAGTGCTTTACTTGTTTTGCCGTTTAGCATGTTCTAGCATTGCTCTTCTCTTCAGTAATATATGACTTGATTATGTATTTGTGTCATGCTTTTTAATAATTCCTAAAGTTTGACTATTGAATACTGTCAAATTTTCTTTTTTGTAAATGTTAATTGAAGAGACGGGGGGCGAGGTGGGCAAGAAGGCTGTGGTTTTGGTTGGGTTTTTTTTCCTAATTTAACCGTCTTATGTTGCTATTGCTCCGTGAGTAAACAACAAAAAAATCCAACTTGATATTTTAACTTCCCCATATGATTAACCTTTTCATCAGACGAGTGTTGTGAAAATCTAAATAAAATAGTTGTTCTTCTCTCCAGTATAATGTCAAAGCCATCCTTGTGCCAACATCTTTAAGAAAATGGAAAAGAGGGCTGCCAGTGTAGCTGCATATTGAGCACTGATAATAATTTTTGCCATTTTGTCAGTGGACGACTTCAGAAAAGTTGTTGAGAAATAGAATCTCTCTGACTTCAGTATCAAAGTCTGCAATGATTATTATAACAAGTACTCCATTAAGAGACAATGCTATCACATTACTGTGGAGGCTCCAAACTGTTTACTTTTTTCCCTAAAATGTTTTCTGGTACAATACTGAGGGATCTTTTAATGTCAGTAGTACAGGAACTTTATGGATAGATCAAAGGTTGCATTCACTTAATACTAGTCTCTGTTTTAAGTATAAAGAGAAGAGGCCTGAGGTAGAATATGAAAGCACTGTGGTGGTACTGTAATCTTTCAAGGTGTTAATCAGCAAATGCCAGCAGAAATCTTCAAAGAGCAAAAATCAAATGAAGAAAATAGAGAGAGAGAGTGAGTTGTGTGGAAGTGCCAGAGGATTCTGAGATGCTTTATTTTCACTTTTTAAGTCCATCGTAAGTGCAGAGACTTGTTTTGGAAGATAACCTGCTAGTTTTTAATTAAATACCAAGTTAGGAGAAAAGATGGACAGGGAAGATTTTGAGGAAAGGTCTTGGAACAGCATTGTTTTCCCTGTTGTGTTGGATTAGTAGCTGTACAACATCTGCATTTTGACTGCAAATTACTGTAGGTACCCATTTTTCACCTACCATTTTAGCAAATATCTGTGATAGTGAGACTGAGTGCTAGGCAAAAACATGAATGAAAATGATGTTTAGTGCAGCAACTTCACTTCTGAGGGGTTTTGCATGCAGTTTGCATGTGCGCTCGTGAACATGTATGTGTACAGAAGGGCATGGTCATAGACATTTTTAAATCCAGCTATCAGCTTTCTAGTACTAGGAAAGGCCATCAATGTTACATAAGAAGGAAAAGCTTTATGTTCTGTGTAATATTTAAGATTGTTTGCATTTTAGTTCTTCCTTTTTACAAAGCTGGAAGTTTTGTCTAGTGACATTTAAGTATTTAGATATAATTCTCTTCATATGTAAAAAACTTATAACTTTCTGTGAAGTGAAGAGTAAAGTCTACATTGTAAATTTTTGCTGCAAAATCTCATACATATAGCTTAGGTACAGGGTTGGTCATACCTTTTGTTCTGTAGGGATTGTTTACACTAGTAGTTTACTCACTTATCTGTATATATTTATAAATATTATTTCTGTGAATGTTTAAATAAATAGTTGTTCCCTTTACCAGTACTTCTATTTCTATTTGTATTAGTAAAATAATAAATAATGAGAAAATATCCTTCAGACAATAGAGAATAAACTTTATACCTGCAAAATTTCAGATTAATACCCTACAGTTGGTATAGGGTCTATAGTCAATTTTAGATGTCTGAAAACTATAGGTTAGTGTTTCTGGATAGTTGTATCTTGGCCAAAAATGAATGGAAAAGTGACATATGACTGACACTACTGCGTGCAGATTATCTTTTTGCCAGCAGAAGAAATGGTTAGAAACAAGGGTATACACTCCAGAGTTATAGCGAAGTCATCGGTTTTTTGGTGAGCATCTTGTGATTTATCCAACAGACGTTGTACTGCAGTGCACCGGGACTTTCAGAGACAGCTCGTCATAATCTCTGGGTCCGTGACCTAACAGATTAAATGGAATGATGAGTTTGTATTGTCAGAACAATTCTGTCTAGAGGACAAAACATTTTATTTAGGGGATAGATTGATGGGATTAAAGCTTTGAATTGATTTACTTTACAAACACAAGTTTACTGTAAGGTTGTTTTTTTTTTATTAAACCCGCCACTGGATTGTTAAAGGAATTTTTTTAGGACAGATCAGTTCATTTAAATGAAGAGTGAAGGATCAAAAACCTCAGAATTTATTAGTAAATTCAGACCTTGCCATTCCTTTGCCTAAAAGCAATATAATCTTTTCTTATTTTATTTTCACTTGCAGACTCTTTGGAAGAACTGGGGCCATATAATCCTGTCTCTACTTTCCCTTTCAACATTAAATAAACTTGGAATGCCACAAGGTATCTGAATAATCAGAAATTCAAATAATTTTTAAGGTGGAGAGAGATGCTGTTTTCTTTAAACGCTTTTGAAAAATGGCACAAATAAATAGGATCTATTATTTGTGTTCTCTTGATTTGTTGTAGCTACACAGCTCTTCAGAGTAAATACAAAAATATGCTGTCAAAGTGTATATCCTTTTCACAAATGCAATTCTTCACTCAAAGAAAATTACCAAAGTTTTTAAATAAAAATTTTACAGTGAGAGCCTTTTCATTGTCTTTCCCTTCCCCTGTAATTCTCAGCAGGTGTTTAAATGTGTTATTTTTTCATTTCATACTATAAGTGTGAAGGAATAGCAATAAATGTGTTAGGTTTAGATAATCCAAAATTCCCTTTGCTCAGCTTCTTAGTTTACAGTTATCTGTGTGAGTTAGGAATCTATTACTGTGAGTTCATCTTACACCCAAATCTATTCACCAAGCATCAAAACTCATCAGTGAGATGGAATAATGCCATTTAATTAGTCTTTGCTATACAGTTAAATTAGGTCTTAATAAGGGGTAGTGCATCCTAAAATCAATTATCTCGCTCTTCTTAATAAGAGCAACTAATTAGTAGGTAAATCGCCACAGTTCCCCTTTTATCCTACAATTTTTACAGTCTTATGGAGGAGATTAAGCTGAGGAAATTACTCCCCAGTAGCTCAGAGAAATTTTAGGGCATACCTTAAGAAATGCTTTGCCAAGCAAGCTGCAGTACAGAAAAGAAACAATAAAGCAAGGGGGGGAAGGGAGAGGAAGAAATCTCATCAAAAATGCTTAATTTCATGATAATTTTGCTGGAATTTCTTGTGTCAGATCACTTACCTGACAAAGGCAAATAGAAACTACGTGTTACCCTCCCTGCAGCGAGCTGTCAGTGTACAGTGAGTGTCTGTCCTGGGGTTCATTTCAATACAATCATCCGCTAATTAAAATACCAATTTTTTCATGGAAAATTCTGCAACTGTAAACAAAGCATATCTTATAGGATTTAAGCACACTCTTTACAGAATATGGCTTTATGTGGAGAGTGGCTTTCTTGTAGAAGGAGAATCAGAATCCCAAAGAGGAAAATAATTGCCATGCCATATGAAAGAAGAGCACAGTGGTCATGAAAAAATTCAGTATTTCTCCACAGGAACTAAAATTGTTACATGTTTTAAGCATACAAGTGTTGTATTTGAGAGCTTATTTTTTAACAAAGACTTCTGGCTTCTTCAAATTGAAGTTTCTTTAATTTTTAAATCTATATTTCCAATTACAACAAACTAAGTGCTGGAAAAAACTCATAGGTACAAGAGGGATTTTGCACAGAGTACTCAGGATTTCATCACAAATTCCACCTGTCTCAAAATGCTACTAGAAATGTACTGACTTTGACAGATCCTAATTTCATCCAGTCAAGTAGGCTAGTGTACTGCATAACGCCATAGATTTGTCAAATTTGATGGCGCCTTGTTGAGTTCTTGCTTTCAAAAGATGATGTCAGTCTCTTTAATTGGATAGTCATTTTTTTATCATGGTCAAAGATTTGAAGGGAACTCAAGGACACGCTTGTGATTAATCAACAAAGGGAGAGGCTTTTTTTTCGTTCTTTTTCTGCTGCTACTACATCCTGCGTTTACTAGTCCCTTCACACTAAACTTCCTTGCCAAGCATGTCAGAGAGATTTTATAACTGTGAAAGTGTGATGTTATTACTTCGGTTTCCCTTATGCTTATTGTTGCAGTTTCTCTAGACGCTTTCTGGTGTTAGTCATTAATGACAACACAGTGCCCCTGTTTAGAGAGTCTGAGGTTGCCGTCTGTTCTTTGCTTTTCCTTCCTGCTGCATTACTCGGGCTTTTTGTGGAAGGAGAAGTTCTGAAGGCAGCCATTCCCCCCTGCAAAACTTGCTGAAATGATATAATCTTTGATATCTGCTACTGAATTGAATGCTTATCCCAGTAATTCAGTTCCTGATCTTAACAGTACCAGAAAGCTGTGAGAAGCAGTGCTCCTATTTGGCTTTTAAATGGTCTGGGACCAGTTACGATTATGATAGTGAATATCTGAATCTCCAGACAGTAACATTTGCATTAGCATCTCCATGATGCCCTGCCAGTCGGCTTTTTGTTGGTGGTCAGCTTAAGCAGCAAAGAAAACCAAACATACTGTCCAGTTCCCTTGCGTGTTCTCTGTCTGTATATAACCGACACAGAATCTGTACACGAAATGATGCTGTGCCCTGTTATAGTGCATGTACCAGTATCCGTGCTCTGTACCCATGCTAATAAAATGAGTCACAAACTTGTTGAGCGTTTACAGCAAATGCCTATGATAGGTGGTGGTGGGGAAGCTAGTGAATGCTGTATTTTGGCCTTGTCTTTGGTGCTTCAGATGAATCCTTGAGTCTCTTTAGCTTTTTCTGACCCTGTCTTCAACAGTGGAAAGTTAAGACAGGGTGGAGATTTTAGTAGTCCACAATCCAACATAGGTGCAGTTTAAGCACCTATGTTAAACCTGCTTCTGCTGATAGCCTTGCATTTAAGAGGACTGAAAGACGTGAACTAATAGTATGGCTTCACAACCATGTTTTCTATAGAAGAGTGTATCCACTTTCTGGACGGACACTAGTTGCAAGTTTTAAGCTATTTTCGAAGTATATACTTTAATGTTTTTTTTTTAAATCAAAGTTGGAATTGTGAATTAGACTGACTTGTAATTAGTAATGCCTCCTCGCTGCGGGCAGTTGGGAAAAAGCTGTTAAGTGTTTCCTAGCATTCTCCTTTGTATGTTCAGTTTCACATGTATGCCGTTTTTTTTTTTAAAAAAAAAAAAAAAAAATAAAAAGTGAACAAGCTTTGAAACACAGCTGGAGAATATAAAATATCAGGAATCCTTCCACTGACCTCTGCAGATTTCAGAGCTGGTTCATAATGGGGACTAAAAGGTCGTCATCTCCCACTCTCCCTGTTCCCCAGCTGTACACCTTACGTTAAGGCCAAGTTGGAACCCATAGGGGTCACAACAGCTTAGCTGGGTTTAGAAACAGCTGTGCCCTCATGACCCCAAAGCAACTTTTTATTATGATTTTTTTTGACTTGCAGGAGTGAGTTTGGATCAAACTGTTACCATAACAAGTAATAACAATCTGTTTAAGGAGTAACATAAGGTCATTTTACTGAGTGAAGATGAATGTTCATTGCTGTTTTTTCCAGTTTATTATGTTGTCCTGACAAAATTACCGTGCCAGTTTTATGGTCTCTTCCGCATATCTCTATACTTCTCCCATTTTGCATTGGACCTGGTTCAAGACCTTTGTTCTTGCAAAATATTGAGGGGGCCATGGCATGATAGTTTGAGAAAATACCTAAGTCAGTATGTTTGCAGTTAAATGAAGTTCATTTTTCCTTCGTAAAGAATAGCTGAAGAGAAATAAAAGATATCTTTGTCTTCTTGTCCACTCCCTGTTTCAATAGTGATGCATCTTATACCTGCTAAAGGGCATGGTGGACTCAAATGAAATCACCAGACAGGACATAATTTCATCTCCAAATGCCTTCTTACTTTTTCCCTGCTTTGACAGCTTTTATTGTGTGACCCATAACCATGGGAAGTGAGGTGGGCTCTCCTCAGTAACATCCATCGATTGTATTTTAGATCAACAATGCATGCTTTATTTAAAACTGAAAATATATTGGCTAAAATTGGCAACCTATGTTTGGTGTCCGAGAATTAGCAATTGAGCAGGGTCTGTTCTCTTCCCTGTCATCGTGTCTCCTCAAAGGAGTTTGGACATTTTGTTGCTGTCACTTTGCTATGGTTATATTTATTTACATCTGCAGCTTGTAAACAACAGTACTGCGAGCAGTTTGACAAGTGGCACTTTTGCTAGTAAACAAATCGGTGATGCACTTAGAGTGATTAGCAGGGATTGCCAGCATGTGAGATGGGGTTGGTGCCTGAAATGGAGTTTGCCCTAAGCAGACCATCCTCTTTAGGATACCCCCATTGCAGGGAAGATAGAATTAGCTTTTTGTTATGAGTGTAATACCTGTGTAAGATTCATGCTTTAAGCAGTAGTTTGTATGAGACTGTGGGTGTTGTCTGATCCACTTGCCTTCTGTGGGTATTATTCCAAAATTAAGGACCAGGGATCTCTATCAAACAAGATCTTTGTGAGAAAGGCAGTTGTTCATTTGGATAAGTAAAGGAAAGAAAACGTCATCACAAGAATAAAGCCTTGACTGCAGTTACAGCTGTGATTTGGTGCAGAAGATGGAAGAACAGGAAACTTTCACATTCTGTGATGAACTTGCCCACATGTACCTATTTTTATTCTGTCCTTGATTATTTGTCTAATGGATTTTTTCATACATTCTGAAGGTAACGCTTCAGGCTTGTATATGTGCTGTCTGCTGTTGTCTTGAGGTAACCTTTTAGAGCCTCACCCCAGGTGTCAGAGGCATGTTAAGAGTAGTGCTTTAACTTAAGGAAATACTGATGCTAAAGCAAAATGAAATTTGAATCATTAGAACAAAATCATCCTGACCTTAAGTTCAAATGGTCACAGCTGTAATGGCCTATAGAGTTGCTTATCATGAACTTTTCAGAATCCCACTCTTAACCTTATTATAATTCAAATTAAAATGTTATTTAAAATCACCAGACTTCTTTGCAGACAGAGACCGGTGACTTTACTGTCCTTTTCCTTACATGGCTGTTGAATCATGCATCAGTGCATAGTATAAAACACTACCAAAGAAGAAACACTGTTTAAATATTTAAAATTAGGTTTGTATAGATGTAAAGGACTACATAGAGTAACTGGTGATAGGTGTGGCTGCATCCTGGTTTTTAACATTAGTGAAGGGTTGTTAGTTCATCTAGAAATCTGCTCTGCCAGATTTGCTACTTCCCTGTACACAGCTGTGTGATTTGTCTCTGCATTCCATTTCTTCTCCCCATTGACAATGAGCTGTGCTGATTTAAAGGCTAAGATTGCGATCAGAACCATGAGATACTGCAGGTTGAATGTTTTTATGTATACATCTTTTCAGCAGGAATTTGATTCCTGTCCTCCCTCTCTTCTTTGAGATAAAGCCTTCTATCCTCTCCAGGAGTCTGGGGAAAAACAAAAATGTCAGCAGCTGTACAACAAATTATAAATTTCACCTGCATTTAAAATTTAATTTAAAGTGATCTAACCTTGTCTTATTTTAAATGCCAGCAAGTTTGATATTTCTTTTTACATGAACTTGAATTTACTTCCTACAGTGATAGAAGGTTATAAATATTCCTTACTCCACTGGCTGTTAATCATTTTATGTTTCGTCTTTGTGCTTTGGGTAAACAAAATCCTATAAACAGTGACTGAAGAGTAACTTTCTTAGCCTGTTGCTTCCTTGCTACTGCAAGTATTTCATTCCCTGGGATTTTTTTTCCTGTCACTTCCCTCTTACCTCTACATTTTATCTTTTCCTTTCCCCTTTCTCTTCATCTTCTGCTTTTAATTCTCAAGTTCTCTTTAATTTTACAGCCCTCTCCTCAAAACATACACCAACACTAGGAGGAAGATGAAGCGACATCATTCCTCCTTCCCACCCCCCTTTCCTGCCCCAAGCATGGGGATTTGCCCTTCTGCAGAGACGAAGCTCATTGCAGCCCCAGCCGAGGGCAGCACGTAGCAGTTACAGTAAATTCAGAACTCTTCTCAGTCTTTGTGGCTCTGCCTCTGGGGAGAGTAAGCTCAGCAATACGTTGTTTTACTCAGTGCAATTACAACAGTCTGCTACCCTTGTTCAAACTCTTTTGTGCTGGAGAGGAGGCTGGGGGACCAGGACGGATGATGGCACAGAGCAAAGCTGGGACTGGAGACAGCTGTGGCAAATTAGCGGGTTAGTTTTCCGCTCTCAATAGCCTTCTTCCCTTACGCAAGTGTGTGCTTTACCTATGATTACAAATGTTGTACATCTGGAAAAATGTGTAAATAGTAATCGACTTATCTTGACCCATTGTTCCATTTCAGAAACAAGTTATTTAACAAATGAATGCCAAATGTTTTTCCCTAATTTATGAATTGTACTGCTATTGCATGGAAGGTGTCATGACTTTGAAGTGAGAGTTTAATAATAAAGGCATTGTGTTTATGTTATTGTCCATTATGGACATGACTAATCCTGGCTGGATACTACACTGCCACATGGGAATCTTAGATTATGCAGCTGGATTTGTTTTATTTTGGAAATAATATTAACTGTGTGCTTACATTGCCCAGTCCTGCTAGATGTCCTGAAGACAGTGAGAATGCTGTGTTCAAATGCCATTCTTAGTTTAGCTTGGATGTTTCCACTAGTGCTGTGGTGCCTTTAGACTTCCGTTTGTACGGAAACATTTACCAATCTAAGTGATTTATTCAGCATTTATCACTTCACATTACAATTATGTTATCAGAAGACAGGATTACATAAAGCATTATCAGATAGGAATATGGATTGTTTTGCCTCAAAGTGGCAGATCACGTGTGTGCCTATACTTTCTTCCGTCAGATATGGGAAATGCAAAAACAAATGTAGAAGGGCAAATGTATCAGGTGTTTATGAGATTGTTATCTTGCTAAGGAGTTCAGGAAAAAAAATATTTTTATTAGTGTCCTTTGTTTGATATATTTCCGTTTCGGTCAGTAGCCAATTTTATCGTCTGAGTGCTAAGACTGGTAGGTGTGTACTTTTCTAAATAACACATATTTAAAGCTTGAAGCTAATCTTTCCTTTCTTGAAGACCCCAACAATGTTCCAAAGGAACAAGGAGTTCAGGTCTCTTTGCAGAGGATGAAGTCTCAGATCAAAAGTTGTTTCTTTTTCCCAGCCTGTGGTGGCCTCTGGGCTCATGTATCACTGGAAGCTCTAATAAATGTTTTCTGCCGTTGATTTTGCATTGACTGCACAACAGTACTGCTTTAAGCTTTCTAGGCTTCTACTTTTTTTTTTTTTTTCTTTGAGTACAGATGCAGATTATGCATCTTTCCCTTCTCTGTGCAAGCCACCATTTGTGCTGGAAGGCATGCAACAGCGAAGGGGGATACACACCTCAGCTACTCATGGGCGAAACGCTTCTGTCACAGCCAGGAACTTCTTAACTTGTATGTATGGATCCAAACTCCAAAAGGAATTCCTTTAGTCTTCCAGGTCTGATTACTTTGGATCCTTTTTGCTGCAGCTCACTCTTTCTTCCTGTCTCGCACTGCTGGTGTCGTTTTGGTTTTCTGGTAACGAGGAAGCATTCATAACTGGGAGTTATCTGTGGTGCGGTTCGTCTGTGTGACCAAGTGATGTTGTTTATTCCTGTTCCAGTAATCTTTAGGCTATCATTGCGTTTAAAGAGGTTTTTGCCCAAAGGGGAATTACAGTCTCATATTATAAGGCTCATTTGGGTCCTGATCCAAGGGAAATTCAGAGGCTCTAAAGAAATGATAGATGTGACATTATTGCTGTCCTCTCTTGTACAAAGTAATTTTTATGTATTTGCCCCCTGACCTTTGTCTTTATCATTGATATTGGATTTATCCTTGCCAGCTGCCCTATCTGGAGTTCTCAGCTTCTTTTAAATTTTGCTAGACATTTTGTCCATTCCTTAACCAAGTCTGAAAGGTCAGGGACTACTAACACATTTAAGATAATATTCTCCATATATTTTAGGTCAGAATCTTTCCTTCTTTCCTCTGTTGTTAGTACAGGGTTTAGTGTGACAAAATCAGATATCGGCTTAGCACTGATAATCATATGTACTCAAATAGGAAACGAATGTGTATGAACTATAACAGACTTGAAATTAAGATTTGAATATTATGGTTTTATTTCCTTTTTGTTGTTTGATTAGTTGGGTTTTAGCACTCTTAGTAACTATTAAAAATAACAACACAAGAAGTCTGCCTATTTTAAGCTGCTCGATTTTATGCACAAGACTACATATGATGCTGCTTTCTGAATACAGAGAAAGAATAGTGGTTTCTTGAAAGAATGTAGCAAGAAACCACTGAAAAAGAAGCTGCTTTTTGTCCAATCATTTTAACTACATTGTAGGTTTCTTTAACAGTTTTCCTGTAAATAGTCATGATAGTTAAGGTCTTCAAATGGTATTTCAGTAGATGGTGCCATCTTTGAAGAACTTATTGCCATAAAATGGTCCCTTCATGTGCAAGCATTGCAGTTTCAGATTATAGGCAATCAAATCAAGGATATGAGGGACTAAATATTCTCAGTATGATCATTGGCCGTGGGATGTGGGAAGATTTCTGCATTCAATAGTCAGTATACTATTTGAAGGAAATAGGTGAATTAATGTTCATTAGCAAGTAACTCATTATAAATAAATAGCATGTAAATGTACTTGCCGAAGAGATTAAGTATACATGTAGATATCTGTGTCTCAATTTACAAGCTCTGTGTTTGTGTGTATATATTTATATAATAATACATTAATTATGATAAAGAGTATCTTGTTTTCTATCTGAACCAAGGAACCACCCCAAAAAATATCAAGACTACCAGTATTTTCCAAAATAACTTTGTATTTGAGTAACTTTGCCAGTGAGATGTAATTAATATAATTTCTCTGGTGATTTTGAATCTTTAGAAATATTCATCAGATTTATCTAACCTCTTCATTGGTATCATAAAGAACTAGGTACATGGTATCATAAATTCTATAGTAATCAGATTGACAATTATTTTAATTGATTTTTAAAAAATTATTATTTCCATAGATTAATTT
>JAAGAY010010137.1:46693-61915 GCA_011801015.1 Ardeotis arabs | reverse complement strand
ACCCCCCCCCCAAAAAAAAAAAAAAAAAAAAAAAAAGAAAAGCACATCAGAAACATACTTGGACAAAGGGTATCAGTTCCAGAGCTGATAATCTAGTACCACCCCGCCATGATTAAAACATGCTTCATTTACTTTAATATAAAATAGCTAAAGCCAGGAAGACAGAATTGTCTTTTCCTTTTAACCTGCTTTGATGGCTCAACTGGTCTCCGATTATATGAGGTTTACAAGTCATCTGAACACATTAGTATGCAACTTTTTAATAACACTACAGTGATTAAGTGTCTGAAGTTAATCTTAACCAGTTCAGCAAATGTCTAAGGCAAAGTGAGATAAATTAACAGTGGAGGCACAATGGCTCTGATTATGGCAAGAGTATAACAGTCATTTCTTTTAATAGCAATCTCCTGTCAAATTGATGCCCACAGATATTATGGATCTGTTTAACACTGAATAGTGGCCACGTTGTTGTCATTCCCAGAAGACTGAGCAGCAAAAGGAATAGACCACAGTGACTTAAACTGCCCATTAATGTTGATAAAGAGTCGTCTTAGAAGGTGAAGCCCTGCCAGTGCACTGGAAAGAAATGCTTGTTCCCCTGCTGCAGCAAAGACAGCAAGTAGCACATCTTATTAAGTTCAGAAACTTAGCAAGGAACAAAAGCCACAACTTTTAGCAGCTTGGGAAATTCACAGTGAACATGAGGAAAAGTTTCTTCACCAGGAGGGTAATACAGCATTAGAAGAGGTAATCTAGAAGGATGGTGGAATCTCCAAGCTGCAGCTAAACAAAGCCACAGCTGACCTGGTCTATTGGTACCTACAATCCTACTCCCAATGGATGAGATTAAGCTCAGAGGCCCCTGCCAACCAACTTTTGTACAATTCTGTGATCTTGTGTGCAGACACAAACCAAGTCAAAAACTAACTGCAATGGGAAATGGTTGCAACAGCTCCTGATATGGGAGTAAGGGCATATGCCTAGACAACTCTCAGGTAAAGACCCACAAAAGATCTTGTGCAGATGCTTTGAGCAGCAGCTGTTTCCTCCAGGGGATGAGACATTGACCTGTTGGAGTGAGTCCAGAGGAGGACGATGAAGATGATCAGAGGGCTGGAGTACCTCTCCTATGAGGACAGGCTGAGAGAGTTGGCGCTGTTCAGCCTGGAGAAGAGAAGGCTCCAGGGACACTATAGCGGTCTTCAGTACCTAAAGAGGGCCTGCAAGAAAGCTGGGGAGGGACTTTTGACAAGAGCATGTAGTGATAGGACAGAGGGTAGATTTAGATTAGATATAAGGAATAAATTATTTACTCTGAGGGTGATGAGGCACTGGAACAGGTTGCTCAGAGAAGCTGTGGATGCCCCATCCCTAGAAGTGTTTAAGGCCAGGTTGGAGAGGCTCTGAGTGACCTGGTCTAGTGGAAGGTGTCCCTGTCCATGGCAGGGGAGTTCGAATTAGATTATCTTTAATGTCTCTTCCAATGTAAACCATTCTATGATTCTATGATTATAGCATTACCTTCCACCTATCAGACAATATTTCAGGTGAAGGATTCAGGCATACCAGTCCTCTCCTCCTTTCATCTTTTCCCTGAGAAGCACTCTTTTGCCTATCAGACATGCCTTTTCTGAAGCACGAAGATGTTCCACATGTTCAAATTAGAGGGAAAGTCTGGCACACTTCCATTCCCTCCAGAACAGCTGGCATCGGCGTGTAGCTGGTTACAAATGCACAAAGAATCTTAGTAGACAAGTGGAGTTCAGCAGAAGAAGAGTGCTTTCTTCTTTTTCTATTACAATCTTCATGGTTTAGCTTAGAAAAAAATCTCTGCTTCAAAAGTTTTTCATGCATATGAATGTGATTTTTAGCTTGTCTTTCAACTTCACTGGTACAAAGACTTGTTAGAAAAAAAAGTAAGTGGAAGGAATAGCTACTCAAGGGTAAATGAAATATACAAACGGACAAATCTTTCTTCAAGGAGTATGTGGTTGCACCCTTCCCCTCCACACACATTATCTTCTTTCACCACTTCTAAAAATTGTGTGCACACACACACAAGTGTGCATATGCCAGTAAACACACTTCTATCGCAAGCTTTCCTGTAGTCACTGGTGTGATCTGCGCTGCTGGCCAAGCATAGTTTTAATTAGCCAGTGAAGTTCCCAAGACACAAATAAATTTTTATTTTTACTTTTGTTTTTAATTTAGTTGACAGAGAATCTTAAAAAAAAAAAGAAAAAAAAAAGAGAGAGCACTATGGGTGGTATCCAGGGGGTTGCCTTGCAGTGCAAAGCTTTTGCTCAATCTTTTACACGTTACATCTTTCTCAGTTCAGTAGTAGAAGAAAGAACTGAGGAGAAATACAGCTATTGCTGTGACTACAGTGAAAAGTCTTTGCATCAAGCTAGCTCTCAGACACAGATTCCTACTGTAAAAACATCGTTCAGAAATTCATAAATCTCCAAAAGATATGTTCTGTAGTCCAGGAATGGAGAAGGTTAAAACAGTGAGCCCTGAATTCTTATGATCTGCTGCAAAAAACTATTTCCTTTGGCCCATGTGCACCAAATTAAAAGGAAAGTTATTGAAATAGCCAATAGATCATATGTGGCAATCAAAGTGAGGTCTTGCTCCCACATGAAGCATTTTATTCTTCTCCATAATGCAAAGTGCTAAGTGTAACTAATAGGCATGAAATATGTACATGCTAAGACTGGGGAATCTGTTTGCAGTGATTCATTCTTTAACATATATTTTCTTCTTAGCCTTTTCTCCAGCCAGTTTGATTGCTTTGTAGTTTTTTTTTTTCCTCCTAGCTCACTAACACTTCCCTCCTTGTTACTTCAGTTTCACCTTCCTCCCTCCAAAATGTGGCTTTATGTTTTGCCTCACACACTTCCTTCAAGATATTTAGGATGCTGCCACTAGACAAAGTCTTGACCACAAACTGAATCAAACCAGCATTCTTCCCCAGGTCTTCACAGGTTTTAACGCCTGCAGAGTTCATTTAGCATTAGCTCTTTCCATTTTAATACAATTTCCTAAGGATTATCTTTAAGTATGCTATTTAGCAAAGTAACATTAAAACATTAAAACTTTAGAAGTGAGGGCAAATCACATTCACCACATTCTCTAGTGAAATGTCTGAAACTATCTTAACTTAAATATTGCATCTTTTTTAGAGTAAACTTGCTTATTTGATTGTGCTATTGCAAAGAAGACTTAAAATTCCCCCTATTAGGGCATCTTGTTCTCATCTAGAATTATCTGTATATATTAAGGCAACTTCCAGGCTCTCTAGAGAGACATGGAATACATCAATGTACTCAAATTCATTTCTAGGGAGTAGAAAGCCCAAAGCTGAACATCGGAATGTAGTAATTTTACCAGTGTTGCATGAAGAGACAAGACTATGTCTGTATGTTTACCTCCTATTCCCCTTTTCAGTCATAGAATCATATCAACATAGAATGGTTAGAGTTGGAAGGGACCTTTAAAAGACATCTAGTCCAACCCCTCTGCAAGGAACAGGGACATCTTCAATCAGATCAGGTTGCTCAGAGCCTCATCCAGGCTGGCCTTGAACACTTCCAGGGATGGGGCACCAGCCACCTCTCTGGGCAACCTGTTCCAGTGTTCTACCACCCTCAGTATAAAAAATTTTTTCCTTATATCAAGCCTGAATCTACCTCCCTCTATTTTAAAACCATTACCCCTCATCCTATCACAACAGGCCCTGCTGAGCAGCCTCTCCCCATCTTTCCTGTAGGCCCCCTTGAGGTACTGGAAGACCGCTATCAGGTCTCCCCGGAGCCTCCTCTTCTCCAGGCTGAACAGCCCCAACTCTCTCAGCCTGTCCTCATAGGAGAGATGCTCCAGCCCTCTTATCATCTTCGTGGCACTCCTCTGGACTCCTTCCAACAGATCCACGTCCTTATGTTGGGGGCTCCAGAGCTGGACACAGTACTCCAGGTAGGGTCTCACAAGAGCAGAGTAGAGAGGGAGAATCACCTCCCTCGACCTGCTGTCCCAGTGTTCATAGCAGAAATCTTTTGCACATCACTTTAGTAAAAACTAGTATCAAGATAGTTAGTCACTTTAATAATTCCTGCTCTAGGGTATTATTTTTCAGCAGTTTCTTGGAAAGTTTGTTTAGGTGTAGCCAGCATTCCCTATACAACACATACTATGTTGTATTTACCTGTAGAAAATGTTCGACTGCAATAATTTAGATAATTCAAACTACTCTGTAATAATGCAATAGTATAACTATGATATTCTCTGCTAGCAAATACTTTAAATAACATTTCCGAACACCGCTAAAATGCTGAATAATATAAAAGCAAACAGATTTCTCAGGAACCTTGTCAGAAACAGACACCCTGCTTTCTTCCCAACAGCAACTTTTTTAGATCTGCCACAAAGACAGATTTTAATTCATCTAATATATAACCTCTTAGAGCCAAGTTTCATTGGTTCCCCTGCCAATCAAGATGTTAGAGTGATAAGACAAATGCCTTTGAGAAATTCAAGTACACTATACTCATTCTGCTCTCTTTATCAGCCAGATTTGTGATCTTGTCAAGTGATGACAGTTTTGCTTGACAGGACACATTTCCATAAAACCATCTTGACTGACAATAATATGCTCTTCGTCTATAACCTTTTGTTGATGGTGTCCAAACTGTTCTGCTCTGTTGCCAAGACTTATGCGAAAGTAGTTATTCTCTTGGGTGTTGGATAGTCCCTTACAATGCTTTAAAATATTGGTATTATGATTATAGTCCTGCACTGTTACAGAGCTTCCCCATTCTCCAACACTCTTTACAATTGAATTAGCGTCTTAGAGGATTCAAATGCTAGATTTATTTATTTATTTATTAGGATTCCAGAACTCCTGGTCATAAAATACTTTCAGCTGATGCTCCCCACATTCCACTTTGACTATAATGACTGAATTTATACTATCCATAATATCATAGGAGGGTTAAAAACCAGAGCAGAAACAGCTGGTGAATATTTTTATCTATTCTGCACCACTATTTATAATTTTACTTTCATTTTAGCAACAGATAACTCAATTGACCCAATTTACATCAATCAACTGGAGCAGTGTTCTTCCTAATACACTTTAAAAATGCCATCTTACAACTTTTAACCTTAATAGCTTTTGGCATTCATTTTTCCCCCCATGGCTTGCTTTAACACAGAGATAAAATACAAATTAAGTTAGACAAAAGGTACTAATCTCAGCTTTATCCTGAAAGCACAAGGAAAAAAGATACAATAAGATTGTCTAAGCAACAATGTGCATGGGAGAAATCACACTTCACTGAAAAAAAAATTCAAATTAAACTGTAAGCAAAATTTAGAGAAGTGTTACTTCAATGTTTTTCACTTGACTCACACTTTGAATGTTGGGTATTACTTTGTATTCTTTTTATAAGATACAGGCAAATACATAAACCTAAAAGTTGCTCAATTGTTTTAATATGTAAAAATAGAACTGTTGCCTGTGAGAAACACGTCAAAAGAAAGCACTTTTCAGAGAACCAGAAAATAGTCCATCTTAGAGACCAACATCCCTGACACACAGTCTCCATTTCCTGGGTTTGAAGTGGCATACAGGGAGTTAATAAACAGAAAACTCTGCCACCCTAACCCTTTCCAACACAAACGGAAACCAAAGGTAAAATCTGAGCTGTAGTTCATTAAAAAGGACATCAGTGGCCGGCAGAGCTGGACAGACACAGAGTTGTCCAACTCTCTCTCTTGATTAGATCCTTGCCTAAGGGTTGGTGAATTTCTGCTACAGCTTTTTATGCAGCAAAAGTTTGTTCCACTCTGTTTCTCTGAGGAGTGGGAGGAGATGGAGGAGAAGCATCCATACCTCTCCCAATATGTTCGGTGCTGTTGTGCTTAGTTGCGCATATGCCAGGGACATGAAGCATATGGCCCAGGGGCTGGCAGTGCCCCGCTTAGCAGATGTCACCAATACATCCTGCCATAAAAAGTCTTTTGTGAGGCCAGTTAATTGCTTTTTATCAGACAATTCTTTGTGTCTGGTTGACAGAGTTTTTCACCTTAACTGAAATCCCAGTAAGCACCTTTATAGAACTTTTGCAGCTTTTCACGTCCAGGAACTATAAAGTAAGACTTTACTACTCTCTCAAATTAAGTCTGCACCCAGTAGAGAGATTGACTGCAGACTGACTACTGGGTGCCACAAGAAGTCATAAATCTTCCTAAAGTAGTTATGCTGCTTTGGTTTTTTTTCTGACCAAGGAGACAGAGACAGGAAACACAGTCAATCTTTGAAGACAAGCACTCTTCCCTGTGTGGCATTACTCCAAGCAACCAGGTCATACGTTGGTGCAGGCCTGGCATGCCAACAAGGTAAAGAGGAAGGCTCACACAGCTTACAGAAAAGCAAGACAGCAATAAAGTGCTAATGCAGATAATCATCTTGCAAGTTGTCCAGAAAACCACTGCAAATTAATCTTGCATCTTGGCATTGTAAGGACTCATCAAGTTATTCGAGTGGTGAACAATATTTAATCTTGTAGACCGTTTACAAATTCCTTCGCCGAAATTGTCTTCTGGCCAGTTAATTGCCACTTCACGTTTGTGCATTTGACAATTTCTTTCCCATAGAGCTTCCTGTGTTTGGGCACATCCATCAAGATAAAGGATAAAATAATCCTGCTAGAAATTACTCCTTTTTGCCTTTGTAGAGGACAGATCAGACAGCAGAGTAATGGCTGGATGGGATAAGAAAATGCTGTTGCAAGATACCAATTTTCTGTACCAAATCATATCACAAAAACTGGGAAGTCAAAGCATCAAAGGTGATTAGCCTCTAGTCAGTGAGCTCAGAGGCAGAAGAATACAGAAAAATTATTTAATTTTTATTTTATTTCTTGTTATAAAGGCTGGACACTTACCACGATCCAGTTTAGTTACATCTTGAGCTCAACATCTGTATCACCCTAAAAATTTTACATCCATCCTCACTTACAAATTAGAAGGGAAAGACTAGCACACTTTTTCAACCCTCATTAAAATACTTCGCAGAATAAGACTCAAGAGAATCCAGAAAAGCTGCACTTTAACTGCTTCAAATTTGTAAACTAATACTTCACTTCAAGCATTTTCTTCCCCCCAACCAGTGGTAGAGCATTCCCGTTCCCTAGCTGGTGATATGAACACGCCAAGCTTCTCCTAGGTAGCATTTCTGATAATCATGCAAGCAGCTCACACAAGAGACCTCATTTATTGATTTCCTTCTCAATGTGGCCAGACACCCTGACGAAAAAGGAAATTAGATTACTCCAACAAAGTCCAGTCTTCAGTGAGGAGGGTCTGCTCCTCTTGCCTTAAAAGAAGAATGGGAAGATTTTTTTTTTTAATTATCTCAACAAAATAAACAATATCTTTTCAATCAACTTAAAGAAAACCTGGATTAGTTCCCCCCACTCCCTTCTGCAAACTCCTTGGCCAGGTTCAGCATTACTTCCTTGGGTCTGCATTACAGAATAATCCATGCTTTAGAACAATGATAAGCTTAGTTCTCCAGTGCTTTTACAATGTAGTTGTGGACAAATCTTCTCCTCCGCTTTGTCTCCAGTGGACAAAGCTTCTCCTCCCCTCTTTGGGAGGCTACTCCCTAGTCTAATACATTTCACCATTCGTTTGGGATTCAGCACTCCACAGATGACAAATTCTGAGCAGATCCAGTGAGAAGAGTATAATTTTCCAGACAAATTACACTCCACTGTAACCTTAATGAATTTTCCTGTATCCCTCTCTGAGAAATTAACCACTTAATTTATTGCAGACTTTTGCTACTGTTACAGTTTAGATGCAACACAAAACATAAAAATCTAATAAGCACATATGAAGATTAAAATTAACAGAACTATTTTTGTTGTCTGCAATTGCTGCTTAATCATTAGAAACATTTTCCGTTGGCCCTGATTCAGCAAAGCACTTACAAGTACATTCTTTCCCAACTATATGCCAAAGTCCCACTGAAATAAATCACGTTTTCCATTCAAGTCTATACATAGACAAGATTATTACACAATGGACACACTGACCTACTTCAACAGAGTATCAGCCACATCTGCCCAAACCACCCAAACATGCCCTGATGACTGGACTGTACCAATTACTTGCCCAGTTGATGTAGGTTTTACATATTTGTAATTACTGTTCAGATTCAGGAGTGTAAGTGTATATCTAGTCATTGATATCTGCATAAATCCTTAATCCACTCCAGCCCATGAGAATTTTATGGGTCTACTGGGTCTACGAGCACAATTTTTGAAGAGCCTTTTTCTTCTGACTGTTCAACTTTGCAAAACCACGATAACCCCATGGTGTAACAATGGTAGTGCAGAGTGATTCCTTCAGGAGATCTTAGCGATGTCACACTTACATTTTCAGAAATTAGAAGCTACTTTAACCATTCCTACCCACAGTCTCATGATTAGCCTGTGAACCGTCTTTCTCAGACAAAAAACAAGAACAAAATAAGCTCCTGCCATGACTAGGATTACTAAAGAAAAAAGAAAGAGAGTAGAAAAAGTAATTTTCTAGATGCAACTCTTCAAAGAAAGGCTGCAAAGACATCTTTTAACTATACTAAAAAAATTGTATTATCACTGTAGCGTGTGGGTAGCTTGACTCAAACTAAGAGAAGGAAAGGGAAAGAGAAAGAATGTCAAGTACTGCCCAAGCGTGTATTTTCCAAAGAGAGAAAGATGCATGCTGGTGGTAAACTTAATAGCATGTGAATGGAAGCGAGGCAGTGGCACAGTGCCAGACTGTTTTGTTTTATTTGAGAAAGCACTGAACACTGATATATGAGATCACTTACTAGAGGAGCTGGGAGAGTAATTCACAATAAACAATTTAGTCTCCAAATGTAGCTCTTTCACTATTCAAACTGTCCACAAAGCCCATGCCATTTTTATAGATGTTTGCTATTTGTAATTATCCAGACAAGTATTTCCTTCTAGTCCACATCAGTTCAAGTGCTGGCTTAAGTATTCAGAGTCCACAATGATCGCACTGTAACTGCTCAGGCAAGTCAGCTGGTGGGGTTTCTACTGCTTAGCTGCATAATTTAAACTCCTTTATGCAGAACTACAAACTTCTGAAAGTTCTGTCTTGGCATCTACAGACCTGGGGTTATTCCTCCCCAGACCTCAGCATAAAAGGCTCTGCTCTTTCTGAACACTTCACAACTGATATGAAAGACATGTCACTACAGGATTTTACTGCAAGGTTAGTCAATAATTTTTTAATAATTTCTCCAGCTTTCCTTTAAAGCACACAGGGAGAAAAGGAATTTAGTAGGCAGTCTGAGAAACAAGACAGGTAAAATTAGTCCTTTTTGTCATATCTGCTTTGACCATTTCTTTTAGCCTTTGAAATTCAATTTCTTGTTTGCTGAGATAGCATCTCATAAAAGCTTAACCAGAATGCACATAAAACTTTTCTTCTCTAAATCTGAGATTTATCTTTTCAGAAGGCAGGTGTAAGTGCAAGAGGATCATACAGCTACTTTTCTAAATGTAATTTGATTTAAGTCTTCTCATACAGCTCCCAGGATTGCGGCATGGTGACATCATGTATGAGGCAGGTAATCTGAGGTACATTAACTGTAGTTCACATGCATAATCTGTTTATTCATACTAAGCTACAGCCATTGACATACTTACCTTATGTTTAAAAAAATAAAACTATTGGGGGTTATGTCCTGGGTTTTTAGGAAACTGATGGAAAAGAAATGGAGAAATATTAAGAATTTTTTTTCCAGTTCCCAGTCATGTGAGGTCATAGAATCATAGAATGGTTAGAGTTGGAAGGGACCTTTAAAGGTCATCTAGTCCAAGCCCCCTGCAAAGAACAGGGACATCCCCATCTAGATCAGGTTGATCAGAGCCTCACCCAACCTGGCCTTGAATGTTTCCAGGGATGGGGCTTCCACCACCTCTCTGGGCAACCTGTTCCAGTGTTCTACAACTCTCATCGTGAAAATTTTTTTCCTAATATCTAATCTAAATCTACCTCCCTCTATTTTAAAACCATTACCCCTCATCCTATCACAACAGGCCCTGCTAAAGAGTCTCTCTCCATCTTTAGTATAAGCCCCCTTTAGGTACTGGAAGGTCGCTATAAGGTCTCCCCGGAGCCTCCTCTTCTCCAGGCTGAACAGCCCCAACTCTCTCAGCCTATCCTCATAGGAGAGATGCTCCAGCCCTCTGATCATCTTCAGGGCCCTCCTCTGGACTCGTTCCAACAGATCCACGTCCTTATGTTGGGGGCTCCAGAACTGGACATAGTACTCCAGGTGGGGTCTCACCAGGGCAGAGTAGAGGGGGAGAATCACCTCCCTCAACCTGCTGGCCATGCTCCTCTTGATGCAGCCCAGGTTGCAGTTGGCCTTCTGGGCCGCAAGGGCGCATTGCTGTCTCATGTTGAGCTTCTCGTCCACCAGCACTCCCAAGTCCTTCTCCGCAGGGCTGCTCTCGATCCATTCTCCGCCCAGGTCAGGTTCATCAATTCTAAATAAAGCCAACGGATCATGAACAAGCTTTTCCTCTGCAACCTCAGAGATGCACACTGAACAAACAAATTTCCTTTTCCAGAAGCAGGCTGCTAAATTTCTAGAAGCAAGTTTACAGTGTAGACTTGTTTGTTTCCCAAAGGCACACTTCCCTAAATAGGGAGAGGAGAATAATGTGAAATGATAGAAAACAGAAACTGAGAATAAACTCGCTAAGACGCTTGTTCCAAGCCTGCAGATCAGACAGAACCTAGCATTTTTCACTACAGTGGTTACTGAAAAGAGTAGGCAGTTATGTGTTTTCAAAGTGTTAAACAAAATAACTCATGTTGGCTTTAACGCTGATATTTGTGGTAAACTACCAGATGCACTGGGAGCTCAGCACAGACTAGCTTAATCTGTCAGAAGTAGCAGAAACTTACCCACACTACGCTCCATGCTGCTGCCCTAGAATAACCATAGTACAACAGCTAACCGGTTTGGTAGCCCAGTACTAGACAGTAGACATACCTTGGCCTTCACGAATTCAAATAAGGGAATTCATGCTGCTGCTGTTGCCATAGCTTAAGATACTTTTCTGTCAGATTGAGAAATAAAAGGAGAAGCAATGCATAGGTGATACAAAGGGCTTTGGACATTCTTTTTGATAAGATTAATGTTGCAATTCTGCAGAATATGGAAAAAACTACAAAGAAATTACTGAAAACTGCTCCATTTGACATTTTTGTGCTTGTAATTTTCTCACCTGACAACTGAAAAAAAAAAAAATACTTTCTGCATCCTATTCTGTGGAAAAATGAGGATGATTGCTTATTTTGGCAAGGAGAAGTCCAGTGTCTCACATTGTAGGTGCAGGAAAAACACAGAAATGGAGAGGAAATCTGTTCGTGCAGTTACATTTTGCAATCACGTCACAAAGCACTTATACATGCCAACATGGTGACAGTTAATGTGTCCTCAACTTTCAGTTCATGTTAAAAGAATTTATAACATACTATTATATTTTATATTACAAAAAACCCAACATATCTATCATATGATATGATCTGACAGAAAATCTCTTAATAGGGAGTGACTCAAATAACCACAGAAAGCTGACCTGAAAGTAATAATGGAAAGCTTCTGAAACTTCCTATCTGAACTGGAGAATTAGCACAAAAAACATTCTTTTTCCCCTTATTTGTAGATCAGAGCTACCTGAACCTAGAAGTTAAGTAACACTAAGTCATGATTCCAGTAAGCATCCTTAAATTCAGACCCAGCACAGGGCACAGCACACATATAAGCCACTAGAGTGCTAGATGTATATATTCAAAACCAGTAACATGCAAGCCACATTTCCAACCTGAGTCAAAACATCATGCAAATCATCGAGCACCTAGAACTTAGGTGGTTTTTTCCTAGAATGAGAGTCAATGGAAATACATCCCTTTCCCATCGATATTATGATTCTCTGGGATAACACAATCCTGCATACAGCAAAAAAACAGTGTTAGAGACAATGCTCCTTAGTAAAACTAGGTATCCTGTGCAGATCAGACTTGTTCATAATGTCATATTTCTCTGCTTTCTGTAAGACAAATAAAACTGAAGATAAAAAGTAGAAAAACAAGGTCTAAACATTGTTCAAATCATAGATGCTGAGGCAGACAATAAAGGTTTGCTGTAATTTGGCATTGGAGAATAGATGAGATAAAAGGTCCATCAAGTAGTAGAAGAATAAAAAAAGACATGTGGAAGAGTACAAGAAGGCTTGTGCTATCTCAGAATTAGGTTATCAGTCATCACACACCATGGATCCTTTGAACAGAAAAAAAAAAAAAAATCAGAGCACACTATAGTCTGTACTTGCTGCTGATCTAACAAAGATTTTCCTCATAATGGGCTTCTTTTCATAAAATTTGACCCAATAAAGCATTCATCACATTTCATTTTCACATACAAGTGATGCCATGCCAAAAGTCTATTCACATGGCATAAGAGTTCACAGAGTTCAAAGTTTGCTTCAGAAGATCAAAATAATTAAGTTATTGCAGGATGAAGCCCCCTGCATTAATCTTGTATTAATGATACCAGCTATCTGAATGAGAAGGTTATCAATTTCCATTAAATGTTCAGTCCTTCTGTGCCCTGCTATCAACTAGAAAAATGTTTTACATATTAACATTTTATTGTCTGTTCAGAGAAGTTAAGAAACTTATTGTTGGTAATGTATACACAGTTAAGGAAAACAACAAAACTGTAGCTGAAGATATTTAAAAATAGTTACACTGACCTAAGACTCATTTTGCATAGGTCTCTAAAGCAAATTACACCAAATGACTAAATTATCCTGAGCTGGATTCAAACCAGTGACCTCTAATTAAAAGGTACTATATCCCATTACCGAACCTCCAAGGCACATGCTTTCATTGGCACAATTCTAATTGTCACAGTGCTTTCTAACTTGATGCTTTCTGTCCTGGAAAATCTGTCTCACTACTTTCATCTCAAACTAAGAGTTTTAGCAGTCCCAACAGAAATGAGCAAAGTCTGTTATTTGTAATTCATATAAACAATATTCTATTTCGCATAGTCAGATGTCTGTTATTTCTTTCTTTCTTAGCCAAAAGTACAAATAAACACATCAGCATGAGGGAAAAAAAAAAAGTTTGACAGAAACACTGACTTTTCTAAAGCTATAAAGAGATTTTTAATGCATGAGAGGTTTTATAATAATTATGTTTCCATGAAATTACTCAAGGATCATAAGTCTCTTTCAAATGTATTAATCTTAACCTAATTAATATTTCTATTTTACAGATGGGAAGATTGACATTACTGACATTTTCAAATTAGGCGTCCTATAGTCAGATGACTATATCTACACTGAGAACTAAAGGTCTTTGAAGGTCAAGACAATTTTTTGGGAACCTATCTATTGACTAGGCTAAGAATTAGAGGAGCTCCCTTTTGGAAATTGTGGTCTGTATGACTAGTCCAAGGATATCATAGGAACTTGTGTGGCCAAATACCTTATTATAACTACCATCATTGCTAACATTGGACTAAGTATCTGTTGACTTTTTATTTATATATTATTTATATCGTGGAAATCTGAGTACAAAGCAGAGAATCAGCAGACTACACTATTTTTCAGGCACAAACTCTCAGCATGGTAGAGAAAACAAACTCAAGTGGCTCTAGTCCATTAGACCCAGAAAAGCACAGGACATGTTTGTAAAGCAGCAGTTGCAGCCATTTAATTATACAGCTCTAAATATTTAGGGCTGTTTCCAATCCCATTTCTCTTTTTTAAAAAGGTATTATTGTAATACTCATGCCCAAGCACACTCTAATATTTGAACTGCTCTTCCTCTTGAGACATTTAATATAAAAACAAGATATCAATCAGTATGTCTACCTTATTGTTCCACAGAATAAAATATCCCAGAAAATACATATAAAATAACAGTACTCTCTTGAGATTAGATTTTATTTATTCTCTATGAAGTCACAGTATCTTTCGTGAACCTTCTCTTTCTCTTTAGAGAAAGTATAAAAAAATAACATAAAACATCCACTTATGCAACTGTCCACAAGTATGTGCATGATGTACATCATACATAAAGAAAGTCTCTGTAAAATTGTAATATTTTGTTGTCTTACTCTCTCTTATTTCTGTTCTCTTATTTCTGTTTGTTCAATTTAGAATCCAATATCTTTGCATGCTGAAGTAGTAAAGAATAAGAGTTACACACACTAATAAATAATATGTCTCATTGCTCATCCATCCACTTACTGGTGCAAGAAACTCTGAAGGAATTCTTCCAAATGAAAGGGGGAACTGACCACCTAAATTACATAGGGCTTTCTTCTCCTCCTCAATCTTTCCTCTAAAACATCTATCAGCAAATTCTCAGTAGTCCAAAATTACACTCCAAGTACGAAACGTAAGCTGAAATCAGACGCTGCTGCAACATATGTCGCGAGGTGTAGAATCAGTTCTTTGCAGCATCTGAACTGAACATGTACTAGAGCTGTATGGAAAACAATAGCCAAAAAGTGTTGATACAGTTCACTTAATTTGAAGCTCCATACTATGTGTTCCAAGTGCAAAGGAGCAGTACATACAGGCCTTTCAATGTAGATAGCTTTTTTTTAAAGGAAAAACCTGGCAAGTTCTCTTCAGCAGGTGTAGTACAGGTTAGATGCTAATCCATTTCTGACCTCATAATATGCTGGTTCACTTCAACAGTCAATAAACAACTAGGAAGAAAGAGATAAAACTTGAGATAAAAACGAGCACTAATCATTACAAAACTGAAATTGGACGAACATTAAGCTTCAGCTACATCTCCAGCAATCCTGAAAGACTAGTTTTAAATTAGACGGCAAGCCTTAGCCACAGTTAGTCTGGAATATGTTATATAAAAATGACACATTCATCTGTTTCAGTTCCAAGTCAGAAAAGTACGCTTTTTCAAAATAAAATTCTTTTGAGATGTAAGTTGCTCAGAATTCAAAAGTGAAAACAAAGTTACCAAAGGAAGTCGATCTCATATGGATTTTAAAAAAAAAAAAAAAAAAAAGAGAGAGAGACAAAGTAAAGAAAAAGTGTAGAACGACAAAAGCATAAACTGTTCCCCATGTCTTTGATACAA
>JAAGAY010010137.1:2242-46673 GCA_011801015.1 Ardeotis arabs | reverse complement strand
GGGGGGGTGGAGGGGGGGAGGTGAAAAATCTGTGCTGCAGACAAATACAATGGAAAGCACCTTCACATCGCAGTCGCGGTGTCCGGCTTTCACAGCTGGCATAAGTGTTGAGGAATCCCGAATGGGATATTGTAGGTTAGTACGTAACGGGAAACTTAAGCGAGAACCTCAGTAGAGAGGATCCCTCTGTAACTCAGGACAAATCCAATTTACACCCCAAGTGAGTTTCTTTAAATTGTTACCGTTTTACTCCAATATTTAGAACAGGCAGTGCTGAGGAAAGGTGCCCAAGTACTAATGTGAAAGCGACACATATGGCAGGAGCAGCAGTAAAGGCAGCTTTCTGCTGAAGTGAAAATTGCTCTTAAACCTAAACTGTCATGCTCCTCCTGCACAACAAATGGGTAGGTGGATCTCTAATCTCATCAGCTCATAGCTGAGCATACTGAAGCTTGTAACATGAACACTGAGCTCCATCCTGAGCTCCCCTGGAAACACTCAAGGCCAGGTTGGATGAGGCTGAGCAACCTGATCTTGTTGGAGATGTCCCTGCTCCTTGCAGGGGGGTTGGACTAGCCGACCTTTGAAGGTCCCCTCCAACCCTAACCATTGTATGATTCTATTAAAACTGTTTCTGCGCTATGGGTTACAGAGCAGCTTAGCAGACAAAAACCAAGATCATGACAGAAGCTGATCACCAGTGCAACCGTCCTGAGGGAACGTTATCAAGCCAGAGAAGACTAATACACCAAACATTTAAAACTCACAATCACACCAGAGGAAAAAAAAATCTGCAGTGCAGTTTGTACTCCTTCCCACTGTGAGAATCATCTGTCTATCCATGGCGTGAACTGATGGATGCTTGCCCTGCTGAATCTGCAGGCAAGCTCAAACTCCTGCAGCAAGAGATGAACAACCCATCTTAAGTCATCTCTGACTGGTGATACCTTAACCTGAGTGCCATAATTCTGAAGCTGCTTGTGATGCCTGTACGTCCTTTAACAAGGCTCAAGATTTTATGAGGTGACACGCAGGAATAAGCAAAATTAATTCTATTTTATTTCCCCACTGTCTTTTACAGATATAGAAATATGGGCCACCTATAAGCCAAAAGCTGTGTAACCATATTAGAACAACCTTGCTGAAGGCCATAAAGCTGAACACAGTGTTACAACAGTACAGCCATGTGCTTCCAGATCCCAGTGGTCTTTAATTTGTTTCCCTAGGACATATACAAAATGAGCCTGATTCACTGGCACAATTCTCTGTCTCAGTCAAAAGTAACATAATTGTTACAGAAATTACGGCCCATTAAAATGGCCCAGCAACATGTACGCATTAATCTTGTCACTCATTTTCTTGGTAGGGGTACAGTGGTGATTCTCCAGTAGGCAAAAGCATCTGTGTATTATTTACCTTACTCAGACAACAGTAGAAGTCCATTAAATTAAAACAAAATAAATGTTTCCCTACTTTATCCACAGATACTGGATTTCTTCACTGAGGCATGAATTTGTAAATTCTCCAGATTATGTGGGGTGGCAAACAGGGCACTTAGCCTTAATGAGCTAACACATACCTTAGAATGATCTGCTCTATTCCTAACAAGACTTTTCTTTTACATCTAGAGTAGGCAGACCTACATTAGAATATATTAGAATACGAGAAAAATCCCTGAAGAATGCAGCCGAAATAATGAGCATAAGAGACGCTTCTAAACTTCATCAAGCAATTGGCAGTTGCAAGAACTGTTACTGGTAACAGAGGAAGATTAATTCCACTTCCTCCAACTGAACTTTGCCAGTTCAGGTCATATACATCCTCTATAAGAACATGCAGGACATCATTATTCCCTGGTATTAGTAACCTGGCAACTTTTCTGGCCTTCACTAGCAAAAAAATATATAAATAAATATAAAAAATATAAATAATACCAGAAACATGAGACAGAGAATTCGGCTCAAACATTTTTCACCAGAAGTTCAGATTCAGGATTCCAACTTATTCCTAAATACCAGAATCTGGAGAAATTAATCTCCAAATTATCATAAAACTCCAGCTGCCGGAGGCCTTTGACATTAGCATCCAGAATTTGGTTTAATCTTTTTGAAGTTTCTAACTGCAGCAGCTGTAGAGCAAAGCTTGAAAACATTATGAATCATTCCACAGGGCCAAAAAAGCAACTAGAGAAGATACTATAATTACATTTTTCAAGTGTCACTACTTCTAAGCTATGGTCATGCATTTTTTGCAGCTTGTTTCACAAAAAGCCAGTTTGAGCATTCCATACAGGATCTGAACTGTCTTCCCTCCAGAAAAAAAAAACCCAACCCTTAAGTATGTCTGTACTCCAACAAATGCAAAACCAAAAGCACACATACACACCTTTGGTTATGCTTGGGATCCATACGTTAAGAAAACATTATCTACTGCAATAATCTGAAATAGAAACTTTGTACCTGTGACACGGCCCACAGCACGGATTAGCACCCACTACCATATTCCACTACCAAGCTACTCTTTCAGCTTTCACTGTTCAGGTGGTAGGTGTAATGCTGATCCCAGCTACCATTTGCAGAGCTACTGAAGTTCTACTTGGGCACAGGTCGCTGAAAGCCCCATCCAGCCCAGCCTTGAACACGTCCAGGGATGGGAAACATCTGTGGACAACCTGTTTCAGTGCCTCACCACCCTCACAGTAAAGAATTTCTTCCTCATATCCAATCCAAACCTCTTCCAGTTTAAAGCCATTATCCCTTGCTCTATCACTACATGCCCTACAGAAGCTTTTCTTGTTGCCCTTCGTGTCCCTGGCCAGATGTAATTCTATCAGGGCTTTGGCTTTCCTAACCTGATCCTTGGCTGCTCAGACAATTTCTCTGTATTCCTCCCAGCTTATTCTGAATCTTCAATCTGCCTTAGTATTGCTGAACACAAAATGGACATATTCAGAGAACTGTCAAAGACAATTCAAAGACTGCTGTAGGGCCACAGCCAAGCCATGCAACACTGGAGTTTGTGGCACACTTGCTGATGTCAGCAAGCAGTGGAAAGCTAAAGCTTCTGTAAATCCTCTCTGTCTTCCTCATCAACACCACAAACCTGCACATGGAAACAGCTGAGCAGTCTCTCCTGTAAGAACTTTTTACAGCAATCTCTCCCCACGTTGTTCCAGCTCTTGCAATCATTCCTCAACCACATTCTCTTCCCAAACACTTTTATTATTGCTCTCATTTTCCTTGCTGTTTCCTTTATTCATCTCCCTGTTCAATTATTGATTTCTCCTTTGCCCTTGAGCCTCCTATTTCTTTCCCATTAGACTTTTTTGGTTAAAAAGTATGTAAAATTGTCTCTGAAGCATATGAGCAGCATGCAGTGAAAATGAAGTCCCTTAGCCCTGTGTTAGATTATATGAATTCATGAGCGTCAAATTCAGTATGAACTCAACCACAGTTCACTCACACACTGCATGCAAGAGCCTCTCACTTCACAGCTTACACGTGTAACTACAGTTAAATCACAAACAGGAGCAACTAAACCATTAGAGAAAACAATCTTTCACCAAAGCAAATATATTTAAAATAAAATAGGTTTGATACTCTCCCATTATTCTCTCACTAGACCTCTGATCACTAAACTATTTCCCCCCAGGACGACAGTCCAGCTTTCCCTCAAGTCTCAGACGTTTGATCAGAGAAATGCCTTTTAGCAAACGGAACGTTGATTTTCACAACCAAAACAAAGATTAAAAAGCACAACATTCTGCCTGATTATACTCCCCTGCTCCCTACCACATGCTTTTACCACCAGAATCATGTCTGAATGCTGTAAGCAGGCCAGCTTGTTAGTGCATCGGGGGCCTGACATGAGAGAGAAAGACAGTTAAACTAATGGCAGGAGAAACTTCGTGTGAATCAGCGTGGCAACATAATTTGGTGGCAAGATCGGTGCAGGCTTTGCTGGAAGAAATAAAACACAGCTGCACATCTGAACAGCAACCGATGACTTTCATCTTGCCTTCTTTAAAGCCCAGCGGCCCATTCTGCCCCACAGGCACACAACTAGTTACACCACCTCAGCTACAGAATCAAGGCATGACAACAGCCTAATCCCACAACAGGTAAGTCCTCCTCAAAACTCTTCTGAATATCCCTTGACAAAATTTGTGCTGCTATTCCATTCCTGAGGAGCAGAGCCCAACTTGAACACCCCAGCTTCAACCTCCTACTAGCCCCATTTTTTACACCCCGAGTTAGTTCTCTGGTGATGCACTTCAATCACTCTTGGGTGGGCTGACATCCATCCTCAGTGCTGATCTCTTACTCTATGCAGTCTCAGGTTCTTTTACATGCAAGTTATTTCTACATACATGTTTCTAAATACATACAGCTGACCAGTTTTTACTATTTCCTATTCCCAAATAACCTCAGGAAAAACATGACTCCCCCAAGCATGTTCATTATTTGCAAGTGTTTGTTGATCAATTTTTTTCTGAATAAATTACACCCTGCATGAGCACAAAGATTGTTTATTTATGATTGATGGTTTAAACCTTGTGATTGTTTTCCGTTTTTCCAGCTGAATGACTCAAATTTTCTAAGCAAAGCATTACGAGTAGCAAATAACCACACTTAGGAGCTAACACTAAAAGACCCCCAGAAATAACAGCATTGCCACAATGTAAACACAAATTAGATACAGAGTTCACAGAACGCTAGGGAACAGTCAATACAGTAAAATACCACGTTCTCAGAGATGCACTCTTCTTCGCCTGGCTTTGTATTCCCCCCAGAGTTACAGCTCTGGGGATGTTTCCCAGTTAATACCCAAACCTTTTCCCATACACAATATTCTGCATGCATCTCTTGCCTGCTCAGCTGATCACTGATCGGCTCTTGCTTTGGTCCTGCAGTCAGCATAGAAATTTTCAAGAACAGGACTGACAAGCTGGAAAGGAAAACATCACATCCAGGCCCTACTTACCCCTGAACGCACCTCCATGCTGTACCCGTTATCTTGTCCTATTTTACTTTGAAGGCTTTTAGTCCCTTTGAGCTTTTCTTACTTTAAAGTAATTCAGGTTACTCTAGAAACTGCCATTAATATAACTAACATCGCTACATCCATAAATGCAAGTAAAGTGCAACGTATATGAAATTTTTAGGTTGCAGACAGCATCAGTTTTAATTTCCTTCTGCATCTGCACTGCAACTCATGAGACACCTCTCAGGAAATCATGTCAAAGACACTCTAACATACCTAAATTCACATGTATGTGCAGCAGCACAGAAAGGGAACAGACTTTCTCTTGCTATTTCCAGTTACAGACCCTTAACTGTTAGACTATGTTTCTTCTAAATAAGACTGTTTTGCTCATTTTGTCCAGCTTTGAAATTTAGGAGCTAGAATAGAACTCCACTGATTTTACACAGCACTACTTCAATAATTTAAATGTACATTAAATCATAAATACTCTGTTTTCACCAGACTTGGTAAATCACATCACAGATAGGTCTGATGTCACTACAAACATCTCTAGAGTAGGCTGGCGTTTGTTATGCTGTAACACACAGCAAACTCATTTATGTTTGCTATTTATTGTCATTGAAAGACGGGACTTTGAGCACACAACCAACTGGATAACATTATTTTTAGTGCAAGCACACCAACTGTCCTCGCCAGCAGGTTTCCACACCAGGCAGAGAGCTGAAGCTCTCGATACAATTCAGAGACATCAGAAATCTGTACAAGCAAGTAAGTTATGCCCCTGGGACTGTAACATTACAACTCTGGTAAGTACATAATACTTAGATTTTATTAAATCCTACAGGAAATCTCACTGAAGATAACTGGAGCTCTTCCCTTGAGAAAATGAGCAGTAAAAAAGCAAGTGATAGCAGTAACTCAACAGCAGAGGTAAAACCAGAACCAATACAAAAAGCAGCATGATTCCAGGATGTTTAACAAACAGGAGTATTTTTCTCTGTGCCATTGTTACAGTACATAGAATGTAAGAGCATCTGGTTCATTAAGCTATCTGGTTACGAACTATCCAATGTGATAGTAATAATAATAAACAATAAGGAAAACGATAAAGCAATAAAACAGACACACAAATGTTAATGAGCAGGTAATAAGTTAGACGAAGACCAGAACTCTTCAGTCACTGATTGCTGGGCTGTTAAAAGGAACTGCTCAGGCGGAGACTAGGGGGTGGGGGGAGAGAACAGGGGGGGAAATCAAGATTTTTGTGAGTGGGATGGGATGGGATAGGATAGGATAATTAAGGTTGGAAAAAACATCCAAGATCATCAAGTCCAACTGTCAACCCAACACCACCATGACTACTAAAGCATGTCCTGAAGTGCCACATCTACACATTCTTTGAACACCTCTAGGGATGGTGACTCCACCACTTCCCTGGGCAGCATCTTCCAGTGCTTGACCACTCTTTCAGTCAATAATTTTTTCCTAATACCCAATCTAAACCTCCCCTAATGCAACTTGAGGCCATTTCCTCTTGTCCTACCACTAGTTACTTGGGAGAAGAGACCAACACCCACCTCACTATAACCTCCTTTCAGGTAGTTATAGAGAGCAATGAGATCTCCCTCAGCCTCCTCTTCTCCAGACTAAACAATCCCAGTTCCCTCAGCTGCTCCTCATAAGATTTGTTCTCCAGAACCCTCACCAGCTTCATTGCCCTTCTCTGGACACACTCCAGCAACTCAATGTCCTTCTTGTACTGCACACAGTATTTGAGGTGCAGCCTCACCAATGCTGAGTACAGGGGCACAATCACTTCCCTATTCCTGCTGGCCACACTATTCCTGATACAAGCCAGGATGCTGCTGGCCTTCTTGGCCACCTGGGCACACTGCTGGCTCATGTTCAGCTGGCTGTCAACCAGCACCCCCAGGTCCTTTTCTGCCAGGTAGCTTTCCAGCCACTCTTCCCCAAGCCTGTAGCATTGCATGGGGTTGTCCTAACCGAAGTGCAGGACCCAGCACTCGGCCTTGTTGAACCTTATACAATTGACCTCAGCCCATTGAACCAGTCTGTCCAGGTCCCTCTGCAGAGCCTTTCTAGCCTCAAGCAGATCACCATTCCTGCTTGACTTGGTGTCATCTGCAAATTTACTGAGGGAGCACTGAATCCCCTAATCCAGATCATTGATAAAGATATTGAACAGAACTGGCCCCAAAACTGAGCCCTGGGGAACACCGCTTGTGACGGGCCACCAGCTGGATTTAATTCTGTTCACAACTTTCTAAGCTTGGCCATCCAGACAGTTTTTTACCCAGCAGAGTACGCCTGCCTAAGCCATGAGCTGACAGCTTCTCTAGGAGAATGCTGTGGGAGATGGTATCAAAGGCTTTACTAAAGTCCAGGTAGATAACATCCACAGCTTTCCCATCATCCACTAGGCAGGTCACCTGGTCATAGAAGGAGATCAGGTTGGTCAAGTAGGACCTGCCCTTCATGAACCCATCCTGGCTGGGCCTGATCCCCTGGTTGTCCTGCACGTGCCAGGTGAGCGCACTCAAGATGAACTGCTTCATAATCTCCCCCAGTACCAAGGTCAGACTGATAGGCCTGCAGTTCCCCAGATCCACCTTCTGGCCCTTCTTGTAGATAGGAGTCATATTGAGAAGCCTCCAGTCATCTGAGACCTCCCCTGTTAATCACAACTGCTGATAAATGATGGAGAGTGGCTCGGCAAGCTCCTCTGCCAGCTCCCCCCATATTCTCGGGTGGGTCCCATCCAGCCCCATAGACTGGTGAGTGTCTGGGGGGGTAGCAAGTCGTTAACTGCTTCCTCCTGGATTGTGGGGGTTTCATTCCGCTCTCCATCCCTGTCTCTCAGCTCAGACAGCTGAATATCCTGGGGATAACTAGTCTGACTATTAAAGACTGAGGCAAAGAAGGCATTAAGTAACTCAGCCTTTTCCTCATCCTTGGTGGCAATGCTCCCCCCCTGCATCCAATAAGGGATGGAGATTCTCCTTGGCTCTCTTTCTGTTGTTGATGTATTTGTAAAAACATTTTTGTTATCTCTTACAACAGTGGCCAGATTGAGTTTAAGCTGGGCTTTTGCCTTTCTAATTTTCTCTCTGCATGACATAATGAGCTTCCTGTACTCTTCTTGAGTTGCTTGCCCCTTCTTCCAAGAGCGGTAGACTCTCCTTTTTTTCCCCGAGTCCCAGGAAAAGCTCTCTGTTCAGCCAGGCCAGTCGTCTTCCCCGCCGGTTCATCTTACAGCACATGGGGACAGCTTGCTCCTGTGTCTTCAAGACTTCCTTCTTGAAGAATGTCCAGCCTTCCTGGACCTCTTTGCCTTTCAGGACTGCCTCCCAATGGACAGTTGTTCAGGAGTGTCCTGAACAGGTTAAAGTCTGCCCTCAGGAAGTCCATGGTAGTGGTTTTGCTGACCCCTCTCCTTACTTCACCAAGAATCGAGAACTCTATCATTTTGTGGTCACTGAGCCCAAGACGGCCTCTGACCACCACATCTCCCACCAGTCCTTCTCTGCTTGTAAACAGCAGGTCAAGCGAGGCTCATCCCCTGGTAGGCTCACTTACTAGCTGTGTCAGGAATTTATCTTCCACACACTCCAGGAACCTCCTAGACTGTTTCCTCTCTGCTGTGTTGTATTTCCAGCAAACATCTGGTAAGTTGAAGTCCCCCAAGAAAACAAGGGCTAGCGATCATGAGACTTCTGCCAGCCACTTGTAGAATGCTTCATCTACCTCTTCAACCTGGCTGGGTGGTCTGTAACAGACTCCCAGTAGGATATCTGCCTTGTTGACCTTCTCCCTTATCCCTACCCATAAGCATTCAACCTTATCATCACAGTCATTGAGCTCTACACAATCGAAACACGCCCTAACATACAGACCCACCCCACTACCACTCCTTCCTTGCCTGTTCCTTCTAGGGGGATTTATGGGAGTGTACCAAAACCATGGATTAATAGAACTTGTGGGCTTATGTAAAAATTATTGGATCTTTATGGGAAGTGACAAAGGCAAGGAAAGTGAGGGATAAGGATGGATAGAAGAGGAACAAACATGGGACACCTGCACCTGATCCACACAGTGTATCCTATCTTCTTATTAAATCCTATTATTGACTTTGCCTTTGTAATCTCACTCCACCCTGTGCAAGGGCTACAATGTCCAACCGCCAGCAGCTGGAGAACAGACCATGGGTCACCAGGTCTGTAGATCCAGGTGCTAATAATAGAGAGACCAGAATACAACAGAGGTCTGCGTGCCAGCAACCACGGAGCAAGGGCTGATGTTTTCACTAACGAGCTTCAACCCTTACCAGCTGGAGAGGACAAACAGGACTGGGCTATCTGCATTTCTGCTCATGTGAATGCTGGTAGTTCAGGAAGCTGGCTAATTAACCTCTAGAATTTGTTACTAGTCTAGAGTGGCTGACGGCTCTTAGAGCTACAACCTTCTTGTTCCTCTTGACTAGAGTTCTCACAAAAGCCATGCCAACAACTTATTTTTTAACATAAAATGCAAGAACATTCCTTCCGCTCTCCATCCCTGCCTCTCTCCCCCTCGTTCCCTGTAACTGGGCACTTGATATCACAGCTCAGGTGACATTAAGCTTGGTAATTTCCACCTTTGCTCACTCAGGTTGCTTAATTAACATTTGTATTGTGTCTGTTACTTTGCATATGGGCCTTGCTAGAATCATAATCCTCCTACAGCCATGAACACTGAAGATTTAGGCATATTATTCTCCTTGTAATTGCTTCCTCAGAAATAAGTGTCCAGAAACTTCAAAAACACATAGTAAAACAAAGAAAAGCAAAAAAAAATCATTTAAAAGCTATGAAAATTAGTCTAAAACTATATATTTTGCACTCTAATAAAAAAAAATAACAAAAGAAAGATGTGACCTTTTTGTCAGAAAAATCTGTCAGAAAGCCAGTGTATTTTGGGACAGGAATCTTCCCTGAGAGATGGCTGAAGCTTGCTCCTTTTTATTTTTTTAAAGCAAGCTGAAAAAACTTTACGAGAATATTCTGCAAGGATTCTTGAGAAACGGCTCTTCAAAATCAAGCTTCATACCTCTCCCAATTCTGCAGTTTTATATTAGAAAAAAAGTCATACAAGAAACTTTCCACAACCAAAGTAAAAAGCAGTGTTGCTACAAAGGAGAAAGTTGTGTGATCAATCTACAGAGACAGAAGACAAGCAAGAAAGCATGAGAAATATTCAAAAAGTGATCATGCGTATCACTAAACTACTCAAAACTTAACTCACACATTTCCATTCTCCTACCTGGAGAATGACTAATATTACAACATGCCATACAAGTACGAGGCCATATTTAAATAGGTCCAATTCAAAAACCTCTTGAAAAATTTGATTAGATAACACTTTGAGAAACTAAATATAAGTGTACTTAAAACACAAAGGATGTAATTTGAGCTCTCACTATCTGTCTGGTCATTTGGAGTGGTACATAAAAGACCACCACTTTTTCGCATAGAATAGAGAGGAGGAACACAGCAAAAATACCTAAGCTTCCATTGAAAGCTTCAGAGAAGAAAATGCAAAACTGATTAAGAAAAGTAATGGGAATTTTATGGCTACTGCACACATAAACAGAAAGGCAGCAATAAATTTACCACACTCAGAGTACAGCATATACTAAATCAATCGGAACTAACTCAGTCTGCAATATTATCTGATTTTTTATTTGGAAGGCAATTAATTAACTCAGAAAAAAAATATCACCTTCCCCCATTACATTTTTCCTTTTGTTCTTCCATTTCACTTAAACCCCCACCTTCAGCTTTTGATGTAGAATCAGCTTGGTTAGAAGCAACCCTCAGAGGTCACCTAGTCCAACCCCTGCTCGCAGGAGGGCTGATTAGATCACGCTGAGGAGGGATTTGTTCACTCAAGTTTTGAAAACCTCCAGGGCTGGGAACACCACAGGGGCTCTGGGCAGCCTGCCCTAGCACCTGACACCCCTCAACCAGAGCAGCACGGGCACCACCGCAGGGCTGTGGTGTCGCAGCATCTACAGCTGGACCCAGAGCCCCCAAGACACCCTCACACCTGTACTGCCTTGCCACACCACACCATGCCTTGTCCCAAGTGCCCCAGCTAGGCAGAACCAACAGCCTCTTGTGCTGGGTAGAACCATCCATGTCACCACTCCACCTCGCTGCTTCCCAGACCCTACACCAGGCGCATGAGCGCCATCGCTACCACACACTGCTCTGCTCCAGGGAGCAACGTTCCCTAACAGCCAGGCTCTAACGCTGTTCTACTGAGCACGACAGAGGTTAAACAGACCTGATCCAAGCACAGGGAAGCACTCTGGTGAAACCGCTTGAGGCCTGTACTGAAACAGCAGCACTCCCACGCTACAGCGAGGCTTGGTTCTGCCTCAGTTGATGGACGCTGTCACAGCTGTACTGTAGCTAGAAAAAAATTGACTGGTACTTAAGTATTCTCTGAATTAGAATCAGAACTACTTATTAGATCTATCCAAGACACTTACATGCTACTCAGAAGCCTCCTAGCTGACGCAGTATAGGCATTCCCCTGCCTGCAGACCTGGGCCCAGCAGCCAGAAACCCCTCAGCCAGCCCCAGGTAGGACTGCATGTTCCACAGATTCTGCTATTCTCTCCCACGGGAGAAACACGGCCACCAGTGGCTACTCTTGTCCTGCAGATTCCAACTGTGGTGCTGTAAGAATGAGACGGCTTAATACTCAGACAGTGTGCGACAAATCCACTTCGTAATTATATAATGAATTATGTAATTGTGTAATAGCATGGTACTGCGATGCAACATTTAAGTGTTTCAGTCCATTACAGGTCGAAACTCTGGTTCCCCTTCCTCATTTGTTGTTGCTTTTTAATTGACCTACAGAAAGATGTGATTCTTAAAAAAAACTGAAGACTTGTGTCCCACAGTCCCCAGTCCCTTCGCAGAGCTGACACCTTTCTGAAGACCAAGTTCAACTAATTACACCCTTTGTGAGTTCCACGTGCCTCAGCTGTCCTGGTTTAGATAGATATTTCATTTACTGCTGCTTTCCATACACCTAACCAAGAAAGTGTGTTCAGCTGCCTGGAATTCTATAGTCTGGAATAGGACTCGCTGTTGCTTTTAGAAGCAAATTAAAGTCATAAACTCTACAGTTTTCCACTGGGTAAAAAAAGGTTGATGTAGATACCTATTTACAGAGGATAAAAATGTTGTAAAAAAGAAATATAAGACTTAGTAAGTTAAGGTCCTGCACATTGGTCAGGGCAATCCCAGGGACAAATACAGGCTGGGCAGAGAATGGACTGAGAGCAGTCCTAAGGAGAACTTGGGAGTGCTGGTGGATGAGAAGCTCAACGTGAGCAGGCAATGCACACTTCCAGTCCAGAAAGCCAATCGCATCCTGGGCTGCATCAAAAGAAGCGTGGCCAGCAGGTTGAGGGAGGCGATTCTGCCCCTCTACTCTGCTGTCATGAGACCGCACCTGGAGGACTGCATCCAGCACTAGAGCCCCCAACAGAAGAAGGACATGGACCAGTTGGAGAGGGTCCAGAGGAGGGCCACAAAGATGATAAGAGGGCTGGAGCACCTCTCCTATGAGGACAGGCTGAGAGTGTTTGGGTTGTTCAGCCTGGAGAAGAGAAGGCTCCAGGGAGACCTTATAGTGGCCTTCCAGTACCTAAAGGGGGCTTGTAAGAAAGATGGGGAGAAACTCTTCAGCAGTACCTGTTGTGATGGGATGAGGGGTAATGTTTTTAAAATAGAAGGAAGCAGACTCAGACTTAAGAAAAACATTTTTTACAATGAGTGGTGAAACACTGGAACAGGTTGCCCAGAGAGGTGGTGGATGCCCCATCCCTGGAAACATTCAAGGCCAGGTTGGATGAGGCTCTGAGCAACTTGATCTGGTTGGAGATGTCCCTGCTGCTTGCAGGGGGGTTGGACTGGATGACCTTTGAAGGTTCCTTCCAATCCAAACCATTCTATGATTCTATAAGCTAAACCTTTAACCTCCCTCTCCCGGTGCCCCGTAAGGAACGCTGGACCTACGGCTCTGACTTTCGTCCTGCTCTCTGTCACGAAAGCTGCCGACAGACCCGCCGCAGAGAGGCAGCTCTGCCAGCCACCGCCGGCCAGCGTTTCCCCTTTCCTGCTCGCCCCGCCCGGCCCCTCACCACACCCCTACGCCGAGGTAAAGCCGCACTTGCGAAGAAGACACCGGCCCCACCCGGCCCTCGCCAGCCCCACTCCCCTCACGGCTGCCCCGCCCCCGCGCTTCCGATTTCTACAAACGGCCACGGGCGGGCCACTCTGGGCTTCCAGCAGGAAGGCTGGCGCTGCGGCCGGGCCCTTGCGGGCGCCCGATTCGGCTGCCGGCTATGGCACCCCACAGCCCGGGCTGCGGGCGGCACCGCCGCTCCCTGCGCGGCGCGGGGAGTTGTGGGTGACGTAGTCCCCGCCCGGCCATGGGCCCCTTGCTCGCCAGCGGCGCGTGGCCGTCGCAAGGCACTGTGGGCGTTGTAGGAGCGGTAGCGTGACCCAATGGAAGCCACCATTTCGGAGGGGCACATTCGCGTGGACGACTCTCGCTGAGGTACGTGCATTCCATTGGCCAAGAAGAGGGCGTGACCGACGATCCGTGCCTCCCCGAGCCAATCGGAGCGGGCCATGTAGAGCAAGCAGTTCCCCGGCGGTTGCGTGTGCTGCGGCCAGACGCCGGTCGTTAGTCGTCAGCGCAGCCGGCGGATTGGTGGCGGCGGGGCGGTGGGCGGGGTGAGGAAGCCGGACTCGGGGCCCCTCGGCGGCGGCAGCGGCCCCTCAGGAGCCCGGCGGGATGGGGCAGCGGGCCCGGCTGGCGCTGGCGCTGTGTCTGGCGGCGCTCTTGGCCAGCGGATTGGCCGCAGCCGGTTAGTACCGGGGCCTCACCTCCCCCCACCCCGCTGGGCCTGAGCTCTGCGGCGGCCTCGCCCCCCGTGGCCTGCTGTGCGCGAGGAGGGGGCGCGCCGCGGGGTGCGGGTGCCCGCACCGGGGCGCGGAGGCCGCGGCAGCGGGGGAAGGGACCCCGTGTTCTCGCTGGGGCTTTGGGGTGCCAGGGGGCAGCTCCGTCATCGCCGGGGCTCTAAGGCGGCGGAGGGGAGGGGAGGGGAGGGGAAGGGAGCTGGGCTCCTGTCGGCTGTATGGCCGCGGGTAGCGAGGGTGGCGGAGCCGGGCTCGGCGAGGGGCGGCGGGCTCACTGCTCACCCTGTGCCTGCTTCCCTTGCCTCACTGGGGGCTGTCTGGTAGGCCTGGAGGGGGTGAACACGTTTTTTAGTCTGGCTCCTGCTTTTAAACAGCACGTTAGGAGCCTACTTTGTAATGCTTGCTCTTCTCAAAACCGAAACGAGACTTCTTTTATCCTCCCTAGTACGCATTTTCTTGCTGAGGAGCTGATAATGCTGATGTTAGCATTATCAGAACAGTTTTCACATGCAAATATGGGCAGAGCATTTCTGGGGCCTGCATCATGTTGTTATAATACTTTTTTTCTCTGCTTCTTTTGTTGTTATAAAGCTTGGGGTTTGTGCTTCTCATATGTTGTCACCTACTTACTTTCCTGGGGTTTCTATATCCCACACCCGTCTTTCCACCATGGGTGAGTGGGGGGGATGTGCGATGCATTTATGTCTATAGTGTTTCTAAAGCCAGAAAGCATTCCTTTAATAGACAGCCTTATCCAGTACTGCTGGGGATGTGCTTTTAGGCTGTCAGTGATATTTCAGGAAAGTAACTTAACATTTTCTCAAGGGGTGAGTTCTGTGGTTTGAGGTTTATTTTCATATATGCAGTAGGAAGTTGAAATTTAAAGGTCTGTTACTGGAATTCAGACTACATGTCAAGCACAGTTATATGAGCCTTGTGGGTAATGTTATAAGCCAGCAGGGCACTTCCCATCGTGTAGAAAAGATGCATATAGGTTCTGTGAAGCCAGAGAGGTGTACTCAGACTTTGAATGGTGTTTTCTCACTGATTATGTATGTAAAAGAAAAAAAGCTAAGGTGAGATGAGACTGTTCATGTCAGATGAACCATCTGTTGTGTATGTGGAAGTTAAATGATAAAATTAAGGGCTGTTCCAAGTGTGCATCTGTGGCTGTGCTAGCATGCAGTTCTTCTGTCTTGACTGCTTTTTCCACTATCACAAAGTTGTGTTTGTGAATATGAAGTTCAGATAGCTTAATTAAGCCTTTAAAACCTATATTTTTAATGTCAATTGAACCAATAAAATTAGCAAGCCCAAGAAAGCAAATGGTACATCCATGGAGGATTTGGAGCTGTTGCCAAACTTGAGTTGCTACTGTGAGATAAAACTGTTCATTAATATCCATAATTAATTAGGAGGGAGTGTTTGGAGTCCAGCTTTTGGCAGCAGCTTATAACAGGAAGATCTTTCTTGCTCCAATTTTTGTCAAGAGTCATTGTGAAAGAAAATAAGGCGTCATCACTTCATCAATGTTTTTATTTTGTACAGTAGCCATACCGCTTTCTCTAGCAGAGCCTGGTACAAGCCTAGAGACTGTAAGTTAAATGCATCCTTGAATACTTGTTCATTCCTAATGTCTGGTCTGGAAACAGTCATCTGGAATGTGAGTATGTTGAAGGGAGAGGTTTTAAGAAGGATGAGTAAAAATAATTCAAGTATTGCATTTCCTGAGCTCAAAAGGTTTTTATGAGGATTTTTTTAATAGCGAGTCTTTTTTAATGATAGATTTAAGCCTTAACTCTATAGTCATAAATTTTGCTTAAATGAGTTTTTTGAAACTTGAAGTGAATGCAAGAAAACTCAGGCCTAAATAAATGGGTGCTATTTTTTAAAGATGTAATATTCATACAGATTATGAGGAAGCTGAACATTGGGGACTGGGGAAAGATTATTAAGGAATCCACAGAGAACTGGCAAAAGCAGATTAAAAAATGGTAACTGTGTGTGTTCCAGCCAAAGCTTTCTATCTTCTGCTTATCACAGCAATGATGGTTTTCTGCTTCTCCTGTTGACCATTCATTAAGAACATTGGAAAAAATATCTTCTTTTTTTTTTTTTTCTGATTGCTGATGTTATTTAATTATTGGGTTTTTTCCCCCTTCTTCACAGGGTAAGAGGTAGTCACTATCTCGTTCTGCCTGAGGAGAGGAAGTGATTCTTCCTCTGACTATCCTGCACCTTCCATGGCTAACTTCAGTGATAGGCAGAGGTTTTCATACTGTCTCATCAACTGGTAGGACAAGTAGGAAAATTCTACCTTTTGAGAGAATAGGTACAGAGCTCAATGGCTTTCCCTGACCCTGCTGATTTTCCTTACCTAACTGAAAAATATTCCCAAAACTTGTTGTGTTGTTGCCTGATAGGGAATCTCAATTTCTACAGAGCAATTGCTAGAGAGTAAGTTTTGTAAATAGTTAGCCAGCAACTGCGAGGAGACTGGAAAAAAAGATTTGTATTCAGGGTGTGGGTTGACCTATATCTTACTCTTGTAGTAGCACAAAAATGAATATGCTGCACAGATTGTAGCTGGGAACAATTTACTTGCTGCCAAGGATACTTTGAAAGTAGTCTTGCCAAATAGGTGGCACTTAAGCATTTTGCTTAACTCACTGCATGTTTTAGACGTTCATGTAATAGGAATAGCATTTATGCTATGGAGTCTGTTTCTGTGCCAAATTTAACAGCTGAAAAATCTATGAGAAGCAATCCGAGGTAATTTTATTCTTAAGATTTTCTTTTTTCCTGCAAGAATAGGATAAACAGGGTCTACATTCTCTTTCAAAGTCTAACTAGTCACTTGCACAAAAAGAACGTTAAAAGGAATAACAAAAAATACCACAGAAACACTTTAAAGCAGTTGTTGCCAAATACATTTTGTTCATGTGCCCCTCTCAGCAAGAAAATTTTTGAGCATACATCTTCAATGTTTAACTAAAAAAAAAAAATTACTACTGTACTAACATATTACATATGTCATAAATCATGCTCAAAAAAGAATGAGATAAAGGTGAGATAAACACTGTATTAAGAAAAGTTTTATTTATTAACAGTACAAAAAATATTTTCTTCCTGCACTCCCAAAGGGTTGGCTAGCGCATCCCCTGGCCTGTACACATCACAGTTTGGAGATCACTGCTCTAGAGCATGCAAACTCTTATTAGTTGCTTTGTTGTGGTAGTGTTTGAAGCTTGAAGAGCTTGGTGAAAACTGGAAGGAAACTGACTACAGTGGTCAGTTAGGGCATTCGTCAGAGCTTTGGGAGATTGCCAACTGCTTGCGCTTACTGAGTTTTTGGCTGTTTTCCGAAGGTGAGTGACCATTCTAATGAGGAAACCAATAGTATTTCTTGTCTGGTAGTAGCAGTCCTTTAGCTTTATAGGCTGTCAGTTGATTTGTTTTTCTAATATAGCAAAACTTTTGTTGGCCTTCCTCAAGCTAATGACATTCTTCTTGCTGAATCATACTGTATAGCTCTTCTTATTTCTACCCTCTCTCCATAGTGCTTTCCTGAAAATGATAGTTCTCACAAGATGGTAAGATCTTTATTCAGCATATGGTAGGATCTTTTTATCTAGCACAGGCTGCTAGAGTACTTTTGCTATATTTAAATAGACTGATTGAACACTGGTCTTTCTAATTGAGGAAAAATGAATGCATTTTAAAGCTGATTTTAATTATATATGAAGTGATGAATGGTTGAAACAAGTGTCTAGCTGTATGAAGTGCCCTACAGTCCTAGCTGGGTGTGAGAGCACACAGCAGTGTCTACAGCTCAGCACTGTTTAAGTGAAGTATTCTGTACAACATTGTCAGCTACCTGTTTCAGCTGCAACTACTTCTGCCTACTTTTTCCTTTTAATATATCATTGCATCCTCCTAATTTGTTTAACAAATTGTAAGATTAATTTCCAATTGGCCTTTTCAGAAGGGGTTTATAAAATTAGGCAGCCTTGGTAACAGACCGAAATTAAAAAAAAAAAGTCAGTTACTTTTTTTAATTTGACTGGAAAAACAAACTAAACTATCAGCTTTAATCTCTGAAACAGGTGCACAAACATAACATCTGTAACTTTGTTCAGTAGTTGAGCCTTGACTAATAAGCTGTTCTTAGGTCAAACTGTGACCTTCCGTAGATCTTTCATTAACACTTTCAGAATAGTTTCCTTAACTGTTTCTTAGAAGTAGACACACCGCTGTAAGTAGTGGGTGCTTATTAGTCAACAGTTCTGTGAAATAACAAGGCTGTAAGTGGTCCCTCCTCTACTCACATTATCGATCATCACTGCAACCTCATCAGCTTAGCTTACAAGGAAGTCCCAGAGCTAAGAACAGTTGAGCTAATATTTTGTTGTTGCTTTAGTGCTGTTTTGGAACCACTGTTTTGAAAATGGTTATTCAAGTACAACTTCTTAATAACAAAGCTGGTTCCTTCAGAGAGAATTTAAGTGATGCAATAGAAATGAAATAGGTTTATTTACTTTCAGGGAAGAAGAACATTTAATGAGCTCTAGCTTATGTTGCTCAGATGTCTCTTGCCTTTCAATTTAGTAAACTTTTGTTTTGCCTATGAAGTTACAATTAAATTGTTCTCTGATATGTGTGCGTGCCTTATTTATATTTGACCTTGTGTGGTCTTTTATTGTAAAGTCAACCTTCCACAAATTGAAATCGGTTAGTAAAGCCTTTACCAAAAAGCTGGAGTGGTCTATTGCTGTCAGGCATGTAGGCTGATTTTGAGCAGACAGAAACAAACACTCTAGCTGGTATAGCTGTTAAAAATAACATGATGTTTGTTACTGCAGTAACAGGTACTATATAAGTGCTTTGTATGTGTTAATAGCAGCATACAAGCTATTGACTAGGTTAACTCTGTCTTAGTTTTCCCTCACTCTAGAAGCACATCTGCATCTCTTGCAAGCTCTGGAGTTTGAAGCTGTAGGAGTGGCATTTGCTTTTAGATCCAAATCATTTAGGATAGTAGAATGTAATTTGTAGGAAACATGGTAACTTCAAATTTGTCTCATAGTTTCAAAATAGAAAGGACCAGCAAGTATCCTAAATGCATACATACTTTTTGCTGTATTTGAAAACCAACTGTTATGTGGTGATCTGAAGTGTTGAAGTTCAATGGTAGAAATGCTTATGACTTAACACAGTCAGCCTTATCTGTTAGATTCCTCAAGCTGATAAGCACTGTGGTCTCTGCCAAAAATGCAGCTAGCGTTTTTTTTTTTTTCCTTGCACCTCTTGGTGTTTTTTTCCAAATTGGTGCTTGTTCTTAAGGCGTCTTGGCTGCTACCTGCAGGATCAATTTCATCTGGAGTGCTCTTTGCTATCTCCAACAGTTTTTCTGAAGGGCTCTACACACTTTCATTTTTGGACCTGTAGGGTACAGCTGCTTACCCACATCGACTGTTCTAGATCCTATTTAATCCTGTATCTGCTGGCAGTCAGACTTCTTGAGCTTTACGTCCTCTTCAGTATGCTCAACAGACTATTATATATTTTTCTCAGTTGCACTGTCAAACTTGTCACCTTAGTTTTGCAGCTTCACTTATAAATGTTAGCATTTTTTTCTTGATTTTTTTTTTTTTTATTATTATACTGTTACAGCTTAAAGTTGATCCTTATCTTTTTGCTTACTTGCTGTTTGAAGCATAACCTTTAATTAGAACAATGTGGAAATCGCTTTCTGGAATCTGGCTTCCAAGATTAGCCCTTTCATTGTAAATATCTGCAGTTGCTCTGTTGTAGTAATAGTCTTCAAAACATGAACTGATAAATTGTCATGTTTGTTGTTTGTCACTTCAGAGGTTATTTATCTCTGGTAAGAGACTTTACTTGCATAAGGATTAAGTGTGCAAGTCTTGCTGCCAAATGCTTATAGAAAGTCAGCAGAGTTCTGTAAACTTCTGAAGAGTTTTGTTGGCAGTCAGTATTTGTGCAGGTAGTCTTTAATAGCTAACCATAACATACTAAGTGTTATATTTCATGTACAGAGCTCTAACTTCTATTAGTTTAGGTACCTCTTCTAGCCATAGTGCAGCTCTCCAGCCTGTCAACACCTTACCACTGCTATAGGGCATTACACACTCCAGAGTCTCAGAAGGGGAGGATTTCTAAATGTAGTAGGAGTTAGTGGCAGCTTTGCTTAGTTATCTGTTTATATTTTGAGCTTTTATTTCAGTTTAAGTGAGTTGTGTACCAGAGGGAGGGAGGCCTGTAGCACCATCTTTCAAATGTGAGGTGGTTTGTTTACCTAAATGAGGGGGTATCAGGTATTGATGACTGGAAACAGTCACATTTTGGCTTTAGTAATTTTAGAGGCTTTCAGTCAAGATGATAGTGCAAACCAAGTTTTTTGAAGCACAATGAGTTGCTCATTCAAGTTACAGGAACAAAGAAAATAAGAGAGACAGTTCTGCAAAACAGTGGTACAACTGTCACAAATAAGCTTTTCTGATTACCTTCTCCCTCTTTTTCACCTCTATTTCTTTATGTCTCTGCCTAATAATCTTTCTTCTTTACCATTTCTTCTCTTTCCAATCTTTCTAATCAAATACCATATCATAGCCCATTCAGATAAGAAAGATGACAGTTAGACAAGGCTTGCAGCTCTTGAACAGTGTCTTAAAGACAAACTAATTTCCCACTGTTCTGAAGAGAGACCTCTATATAAAGGTTTGAATATGCTAGTCAGGTGAAATTCATTTGCATTCTGTAAGAAGCAGTGTTTAGTTATAAGTGTGGTAGTATTAATGTAACTTTCTGGTTGCTACTGAAGCTGTTTATACTAAAGCTGATTTGGTGGCTAAAAACCTTAGGTTCCATAGGCGCTTTTCACTTGAGGCATACCTTTTTAAACAGTTCAGTTGGACTGGAACAATTCAGACTGTGTGGTAAGCTAGAGGATTGATTTGGGTTTAAAAAAAAAAAAAAAAAAAACCACACTTTTTTCCAGTATTGGACACACAGTTGTGTTGGCATAATTCAAGGAAGAGGAGGATCATCTGTGAAACATTTGATTCTTCCTGACAGCACTAACAAGGTCTTTCTGAATTGCATTAGTCGACTTAGTACACTAGAATATTTCAGAACCATGGTACGATATTATAGCTAAACTTATTTTTATTTTTGAGAAAATTACTCTTGGAAAAGCTTTTTACTGACTTATAGCATCTCTCCTAGATGAAGAGGGAAATCAAGATGAATCACTGGAGTCAAAGGTGAGGAAATAAGTTTCTAGTCATTCTGTTTTTCTTGTGAAGCAAGAGCAAAGGTCTGAAATCCAGAACTGTGATTTGATTCTTGTTTTTAAACTGGTGTGTAGCTCTTGCTGTCTCATTAATTTAATCTGTGCATCAGAAGAATTAATGTTGTGTTATATCTCAGAAATTTTTTTTTCTGAAGAACTGAAAGGGATAAAGTTAATGAGGGCTGATAGAGGTAGCTCTACTTACTTTTCATGTAACTGTTTCAACTTAGCATGTTAATTAATCATTCTTTAAAAGGTAATGTATTTTTTTACCAGCTGTTGCTGTTCAGTTTCTAATCTTCTAAATTATGTGGCTGCTTTCCTTCAGACTTTATCTGCAGAGGACCAGGTAAAGGAGCATTCCACAGGAACTCGGGTGGTAGCAGGTCAGATCTTCCTTGATTCAGGGAAATCAGATTCGCAGTCAGAGGATGAAGAGAACTTTCACAGTCAAGAGGAGGAAAAAGAGAATTCACTAGAAGAGTTGAACCCTGTAGAAATGTCAAATCTATTAAATAAGGATTTGGAAGACGCAGAAATACAGAGTCCAGGTAACTAACTGCTCACAGACTTTTGAACAAGTGACAAGAAAGATGCATTTGAGTAACTTTGGCATGTGGATGAACACAGATAATAATTTTGAACATATGAAATAACTAGTATCTTAACCTTTCTGAAATAGAATGGTACTTGCTGCCTTTTCCATTAGAAAGTAACATAAAAAGAGTTTTCAAATAAATCGTGATTGAACTCTGAGTCGTTATTTTTAGATGCATTTGAAAGAGTTTTCCATAAGTCTTGTTTCCATCTTCTTGGAAAGCTTTAACTATCAAATGGGGAAAGCCCTGATTTTTTTCCAAACAGGACTCAAGTACACATACGATGCTGTGTGTATGTATACCAGCCACAGAAGGAGAAATTGCATCAGTGTTTCAGCCTGCTGGCTGTTTGCCTGGACAGTCAATTGACAGTGAAGGAACAAATTGTGATGCAAAGACAAGCTTCCTAGGATAGCATTGCGAGCCTTAGGGCAACATCTAAATTGCATGTAAATTTCAGGAAATTATAAAATATAGGTAAAACCTTATGTCCTTGTGCCTGAGTTCCCAGGAAATTCTAGTCTTTCTTTTTTACTACTAATAAAAATAAAATCGAATATGCTTTTTTGACTTGCAGTTAGTAGTGGGTGATAACTAGATGGCACAGGTACCCTAGCCTCTGCAGCAAAGACTTTTCTTTTTCACTCATCCATAAAAATAAATCTTCAACTTTACTGAAAAAATATAGATACATGGTCATATTAGTATTTGTCCATTTTCTCAACTGAGATTTGAATGTCAGAAGAAAGCAGGGGTTATGAAATTATTATGTACTAACTTTGAGTGTTTTCTAGTAAGCCTTCTTTACTAATGCAGAACTAGTATACAGTTTGTGGAAACTCAGTAATAGGATTAAGTATTGCTGTCGATAGGTGTGGTATTGTACAGGGAAAAGGTATATAAAATTCACTAAATAGCTTGCTGCCATAAAACAGTGAGTTAAGCACCACGTTTAGTCACTGCAGTCTATTTTGAAAGTAAACTTTAAGATACTTTTAATCTCGCATCAGAAAGGGGTGACTAGATAGCTTGCTCGCTGGTGACTAAGGTTTTTAACTACATCTCTCAAAAGTACCGCAAGTGATTTTCAAAAGCCGTACATTTAAGTCCTCTGCATTTTTTGGAACCTCTTATGAAGTAGGTAAGCGATGTGGATGGAAGGATTACTGGTTTTATCTAAAACGCAATTCTGGAGGAAAAGTATTCTGACAGGGAAAAAAACTGCTAAAGAACAACTGTACTGGCAAACTTTTAAACTGAGCAGGACAGGAATCTACCTTCAGGTACAGTTGTTACATCTCTTGAATGAGACACTGGTGACAGGACTGCATTAAGGGAGATTAAAGCTTTTCTAAATACAGTTTGGCTCCTGTGTATGGTCATGAGATTGCATGGAAAAAAAAAAACTCTTCAAGTTACCAGTGTGTATTTTGCAGGATATTGAGTAGAAAAATAATTCATTTTCAGTAATTTAGAATTAGTACTACTAATGCTTTTAGCCTTCTAAGAAAGAAGTTGTCCTGCTCTGTCCACACAAGAGCTCCTCACTAATCAGAAAAGAAAATGGTATTTTTTGGTTGATTGTTACAAAAACAAGAGATAAACAAGTTCCACAGTAACAGTTTTTGCTGAAAACTGCCTGTGAGTTTATACAGAGCTGGCAATTCCTGCTGTGTTTGTTTTCCTGTTTGGAAACTGATTTTACAGTATTGTAACCAATACTTACAAGTAATCTATATTTGGCTTTCCTGCAGCCTAAAATATGAGATGACATATAAGTAAATAAGGACAAAATATAATGATAAAATACCATATACTTTATTCAGACATAGTAAAACAGGTAAATTGCTACTTGCACACTCAGTTTGACAACAAGTATTTTATCCTCTGAGTAAATTATTTACCTTAGTTTCCATTTATCATTCCTGAAGTACATGATAAAATAACTGTGATGAGGTTTTTATCCTGTGATTGCATTGCTATGTTGCTTTAGGGGTTAGTATTTGTTACTGTCTTGGGGGAAAAACAGCATTATGGTTGAATTCAGAGTTTTAAAAAGGCAAGGTGGAGGAGGACTGAGGCAGAGTAATTTCATAAATTTAGTGTACAGCTAACTTATGCAGAGCACTGTGTAAATGGTTCACGTCCAATTGTTTTCAATACAGGAGACAAAGTACTAAACATACAAGTAAATCTTAAAGTTATCAAGTGGTGTTAATATCCTGGACCTGGAGTTTGGTCAAATGACAGTAATGAGAGGTCCCATCAGTTGTAGTTATATGTACCCTTAGCATGAGTTCATGCATTACTCTGGTTAACAGATGTCTAAAATGATTCCAGGTTAATTGTATCTGGACACGTTACTTTTCAATGCCATTTCTGAAAGTAACAGGGTTTTTTGTGTGTTATGGGATAATTAACTTGGAGTGGTATGTTGGAGCATCTGCCACGGAATCAAATTACAAAGGGCAGTTTGAACAGGCTACCTAATGCTGGAGACTTCATTATGCTTCAAAAAATAAACATGAAATTTTTAAATTAGTATGGTCCCTCGGTCTTCCAATTATAGACCCTAGAAAAAAAAATTAGCTTTCCCTATATTCACAAGAATTACAAACTTAACTTGAAAAAACACTGCATAATTGACGTTCTCAATTACATGACTTTGCAGATGTCTTCAAATGAATCTGGACCTAACTGCTGGATTTAGCTTAGTGAAGGAGAAAAACCTTTATAAAAGGCTAATTGAAATAATCTCATTTTCAAAAACCAAAGATAATTCTTGGTCTTCGTAGAAGACTGATTTTATTTTAAAATATTGCAATATTGGAATTGGTAAACTTTGAAGTTCTAGTGCATGAGAAATGATAAATCATGCTGTTTAAAGTAGTTTTGAATGCAACTTAAATATATTTGGCAAAGTGAAATAAAGTTTTCAATGTAAGTATACGCAACAATAAAAATGACTAGGCTCATAAGAAAAGACTTAAATGAAATCACTACAGTTGCATGTTTTAAGTGATGTTCTGCTGATATTCAAGTACTTTCAGTATCACATTTGGCCACGTGGGTGGTTATGTCCTGATTACATCTAACCCTGGGGCTAAAATGAATATATGCACTGGAATGCGCTTGGAGAGTAGTCTTGTGCATGAGAAAGGGAGTGCTGAGAAGGGAAAGTGAAAGGAAGGGCTATTTATTTTGTTAGACAATAAAAATGTAACTGAGACTTGCCTTCTTCAATCTAACAAAAATATTTTTTTTTTTCTGCTTAGAGCTAAGGAGTATAAGAAACCACATATCTTCTGTTTCATTTCTTAATTAAAAATAAGAATAATGGTTTTTTCAAGTGCTATTTAGAACAATTGTTGCTTTTTCAGGCTTTTGTAAATTAGAAACTTTACTGGAAACTTGATTAAATGCAGCTCATAGAAATTAAATCCAAATAGGAGTACTTTCCTGTATGTAGTAGGTTACTTTAATTTGTGGAATAAAGGAGAGCAGTCTAATTCCTGGGTATGTATTTTCAGTTTTGACAGCTATTGGAGGCACTGCAGATGGTGAACCTTGCCACTTCCCCTTTTTGTTTATGGAGAAGGAGTATGCAGAGTGCACTGCAGATGGGAGGGAAGATGGCAGGCTTTGGTGTGCAACAACCTATGATTACAAGAAAGATCAGAAGTGGGGCTTCTGTGAAAGTAAGTAACCTGATGTCTTGTTCTTGTCCAAGGAATGTTTTCTTAAGCTAGTGTTTTCACTTCTCTTAATGCCCTTTATTTCACAGTCCAGAAGTCCCTGTCATATATTAATGGCCACTTTATACTGTGATGTGCAAGTAACTATAAAGGCAAAGATTATGGAAAAGGTTATAATGCAAATGCCACTTCCTAAACCTTTTTGCGAAATCTTGCAGTGGAGACATGTATAAAACTTTGTTTCTGAGGCTGTAGGAGTATAGGGGTTTGACAGTGTTTTCCATTACAGTGACTGATTTGTTGCACGAAGTCAACACTTCTCTAGGAAGTGTCCTCCTGAAGGAAGAACTTTCTTCCTTGTACAGCTTGTTTTGGAGCAATGAAAATAATATTTTAACAGCAAATTTGTACATGAGAGACAGCATGTGAGAAGAAACTCCCTACCAAGATATCCAATACCTCCTTTAGATAGCTTTTTGTAGTCACTGGAGTTGTTTATTGGTCTTTGGAAACATTTTTCTGGCTACTTTACCTTTAGAACCAATAGAATTTTTGAGAGAATAGTCTTGAGCTGTGTAATTGGAGCTCTTAATGTACTCTTTTTCTTTTCTTTAGCTGAAGAGCAGTCTAATAAGAGAAGGCAGATGCAAGAAGCTGAGGATGTTTATCAAACTGGAATGAAAATCCTTAATGAAAGCAGTAAAAAGGCTCAGAAGAAAGAGTAAGTCTACCTTACCCCCACAAGAGAAAGATGACATGACTAGTCCCTCTGGCTTAACTGAAAAATAACTTAAATGATTTGCCCTGGGACTTTTCACTTTATTGGACTTAGCATCAAACTATGCAGTGGTAGTACTGAAAAAAAATAGTAATTTTGGGATATTTAGAAAAACAAATTTATGCCTGCTTTCCTCTGAATCCATTAAAAAATTATGTAAGATTAATTTCTGAAGAGTGGATGTCATCAAACCATTGACTTAATACAAGATGGTGCTGCAGTTCTCTAGCTACAATTTATATGTGGTAACTTCCCAGAAAAAAACTGAGAACGTGATACAAGATAATTGTCTTTTTTCAAATGTTTCTTACAGTCTGGTTCTCATTCTGCTTCAAAAATTAGGTGGGAAAAATCAGCATTTCTTGTCCTGCTCTGTTTTTGTTCCTACTTTCTGATGTTTTCGGTCACAATAAAAATAGTATTAAACTTAATCTCAACAAATTATTAAAACTTTGCTGATTAACATTGCATGAGAGAAGAGGGTAATGCTTGTAGAGGAAACAACAAAAAAAAAAATTGAGTGTTCTGTTCATTCCGGTCTGTTTACTTTCTACTCTGTATGTATCTAATTACTGATGAAATAGTTGTCAGCTTACCACTAATTAAGAATAGCTATGTTAATTTAGAACTCCCTGGTACTCGTGTTGACAGCTTCATCTGTAAGTGGTGACTTGAGGCTGCCGATTATTATGTGAGCACTATTACCACGTTAAACTTGTTTGTGGAGGTAAGGGAGCATATTTCTTCTTTATGTATCAGGGAAACTGAAGTACAGATAGAGGTTGGCCATCACACCCAGGCAAAGACAAAAGGAGACAGTATTTGTTAGACTGTGACTACTATTCTTTTGTATAAAATAGTGTAGGAATTGTAAAACAACATTAGTTCTCTTGAACACCTTACACTTTCTTATTGCTACAGAAGTGTGATCATTTGACCTTAAACTTCTTCTGTATCTTACAGGGGAGGAAATGCATACTGCTTTGCATATTGAGTAGACTGAACATTAAAATCCAGCTTGTCTGTTAACTAAATCATAGTAGTTGTTGCATAGATTGATGATTCGGAGTTGGTACAAATAGTTGTAGGTAGACACATTTGTAGAAAATAGAGACTAAAATAGAGGAACAGAATACCTGCCCAGAATCTTCAGGTTTGTCATTGTAATCTGCTTCTTTGCCTCAAGGTGACTAAGAAATTGTTTTCTTTTAAGAGCATATCAATATCTTCTGAAGGCAGCTGATATGAATCATACCAAGGCCATGGAGAAAGTGTCTTATGCTTTGTTGTTTGGGGATTACCTGAAGCAGAACATCCAGTCATCAAAAGAACTGTTCGAAAAACTAACAGAAGAAGGTTCTCCTAAAGGACAAATGGTATGTGTGTCCTTAGATTCTACAGAAGTTTTTATAGGTTTATAAATTGTTTTATAGACTGTATTTATTCTAAGGTATTTTTATAGATTTTTCTTGCATCCAGAATAGAATGAGAACAGTAAGTGGTATCTGTTGCCTGGTTAAAAAATTCAACAGAGTGCTGCTTTTTTAAATTGTTTGAAAAGTTGATGTAAAGTACTTGGTTGAGGCTGTGATTCAAAAAAGTTATTTTCTTAATGCTTGCCTTAGTATTTCCTAATTCTGGCTGCTCATTGCCTTTACCTTTTTAAATTTCACCAGTACCTTGCTTTGGTTCAAAGATTGTCCCCCAAATGCTTCTGCTTTACCTGGCTTCTGCATGCTGCTAGCATTACTGAGGGTGCAGTAACAAATGGCACCTTCACCCTCAAGGTAAACACATGGAAACAGGTCTTCTCCTTGAGTTAAAAAAAAACCAGCATTAAACTACCAGTAATATAGTATGGTGGAGATCTTTTCATTTAATTTCTTGTCTGTTGTATGATTTGATGTATAAGTCAAAAACCAAGTTGATACAGGTGACTCCAACAAATCTTCTCTGAAACGCTGTGTTACTTTTTTTCTTGTGGTTTGTGTGGGATGTTGTGGCTTTTCACCTGCAGTTTTATCTTTGAGACAGGTAGATATACACACACAAGTTCATAATCCAGGAAGTTATAAACTCCTAGGGATCTTGAAAGCTGTTTAGTTGAATGGGACTCAGTTTGTCCCTGTGTCTTTGAACACTGTAAGAATTGTTCATATGTAATTTTTCCACATGTCATAAAATGTGGGTGTTATCAGTTCTAATGTCTCAATATCTGCATATACTTATTGTTCAGTTCTCTCTTTTGTTTTGGAAGTGTCAGCTTCTCTAGGAATTACCCAGTTTCTTTTAGCTCTTTGGCTACTAAGTCTCCTGTTGTTCCCTGTTTAATGTTGGAGTGCTGATTCACTGTAGAAAGCAGGAACATGTTTTCTGTAGAGACTTTGTATCTCAATGAAGACCTTGAATTTGCTTGGTCTAGAATTCAATACTGTCTGCATGAGGTGATTTTTTTTTTGTGTGTGTGTGTGTACTTTCAGAATTGCCGAGAATAGTCTTAGAATACTGTGAAATATAGATACCTTTATATATATACACACACTGTTATCTTCTTTGCTACTAGTTTCTCCTCTGAGATGCACAGCTGTAACAGGTGTTACAGATAGAGCAGTAATTATGTAAATTTTAAGAATAAAAATAACTTTTGAAAATACCTCAGCCAAACAGCTCTGTACATTCTAACTGCTTATATTTATAGTCATAAATGCAACTAACTCATGGCAGAACAGATGCAAAATAGTAAATTCATAGGATCTGTTAGACAGTAAATCAAGCAGTAGGACTCTTCTAGAGAAGGTCATAGTTCATGTATGTTTGCACTGGTGTGTGACACAATGGGATACATGAATAACCTAACAGATATTGCTGATCTTAATTTGAGAATCTTTAAACTGGGATACTTTTACTGTTCAGGACCTTTGGATCCACATTTGGCATTCAGGGAAGTAGTAGTTTCTTCCTTGCATTCAATCCACTAGGCTGCATTCTGGCAAGATATGTTTATGTTAGTGTCCTAGGGAACTGAATAATTTAGAAACTTCATACTTTAAAAGGGGCAAGAAAGGACCTAGATACAGGAAATACCAAAGTGAAGGTAGAGCTTGGCATATTCTTTGCAGCTTTTAATTGTTGCTTGGCTTCTTTATACTTGTATATTCTAGGAAAACTGATCCTAGATTTTTCAAAGGATGTGCTGACAAACTTTACTTTATTTCTAGGCTCTTGGATTTCTATATGCTTCTGGTCTAGGAGTCAATTCTAGTCAAGCCAAGGTAATGTAGAAATCTTCAATGTATGCTCCTGTATTTTATTTTGGAGGCAGATGTTAAATAACCAATTATTTTGTTTTAAGGCCTTGGTGTATTACACTTTTGGAGCTTTAGGAGGAAATCTGATCGCCCATATGATCTTGGTAAGTAAGATAGTTAATAACTACACATGTAAGAACTTGTTTGTACTCTTAAACTTTTAATGTAAGATTTGCATTTGTGGACTACACTGTCCAAATATTAGGTCATCATGCATGCATTGAGTGAACAATAGTATCTTCCCCATTCTTTGTTAACTTAAGGAAAAGTCTGCTCATTTTAAGCTGTATACTAGTATGAATTTAGATGGACCATGTTTACATCTCTTGACTTAAAACGGAAGGGTTAGGCTTTTAATTTTTGTAGGCCAATGAGAACTATGAAAGCCAGAGATCTTTACAGAAGATGCTGTTTTAATCAGTATTGTGAGATTTAAGACAAAGTGCAACATGTGTAAGTAAAAGACTTCAGGTTTTTACCCATAAGTATCATTCTGTTTATTTGCTTTTTCCTGAGTAATATCTGAAGTATATTAGCTTAGCCTTCAATGGTATCGGTCAGTTGCATTTAGTGCAGACATAATGGACTTGTGGTCTTTGTTTTGCCTATTGTCTCATCAAATCTTCCTCAGGTAATCTGAAAAAAATTGTAAACTGGCAAGCAGTATGATGTCAAATAACAGATAGTCCCATATATGGACCTATTGGAGCAAGTCCAGAGGAGGGCCAGGAAAATGATCAGAGGGGTGGAGCACCTCTCCTTTGAGGAGGGGCTGAGAAAGTTGGGGGCTGTTCAGCCTGGAGAAGAGAAGGCTCCAGGGAGACCTTATAGCAGCCTTCCAGTACCTAAAGGGGGCTTATAGGAAAGATGAGGAGAAACTCTTCAGCAGGGCCTGTTGTGATAGGACAAGGGGTAATGGTTTTAAAATAGAGGGAGGTAGATTCAGGCTTGCTATAAGGAAAAAACTTTTTACGCTGAGGATGTTGGAACACTGGAACAGGTTTCCCAGAGAGGTAGTTGATGCCCTGGAAACATTCAAGGCCAGGTTGGATGAGGCTCTGAGCAACCTGATGTAGTTGGAGATGCCCCTGCCCCTTGCAGGGCGGTTGGACTAGATGACCTTCCAATCCAAACTATTCTGTGATTCTGTATTTTCCTTTCTAGGGTTACCGGTACTGGGCTGGGATAGGAGTCCTTCAAAGTTGTGAATCTGCTCTCACTCACTACCGGCTTGTAGCTAATCACGGTAAAAACTTTCTACTAGGCTAACATTCTTGACTTTCTATATCGCTTGCCTAAAAGATACTAGAAGTACTATCTAGTATAAAAATAGAGAATTCCTGCTGTTAAACAAGTTATCTGTTTAGCTCTGAATCATTATATGCTATTTTTATATTTATCTGTTGAAACATCTTTAATTCTTAGAGTGTCAAAGTAACTCATTTTCTCTGAGTAATAGTTTGAACCTCTGTAGAGATCTGTTTTAGGAAAAGTTAGTGTAATATTTGTGTTAAATTTTCAGACAATTTTGTTCATCTTATCTGTTTTCCAGTTGCTAGTGACATTTCTTTGACTGGTGGCACAGTGGTTCAGCGAATTCGCTTAGCAGATGAAGTGGAAAATCCAGGAATGGCAAGTGGGATGCTAGAAGAAGACTTGATTCAGTATTATCAGTTTTTAGCAGAGAAAGGAGATGTACAAGCACAGGTAAGATTAAGTTTCTGATGGCATGCAGAGGTTTTCAAGAATTACGGGAACAGCTTTATGAAATATGGAAAGACGTTGGAGGTTTAGTTTTCTCTTCCTCCTAAATCAACCTGGTTGCCATTTCTTGATTAGTTTTTATGAGAAGAGGCTTATATTTTAGTGTGTTTAAGGTAGAACTTGTACAGAAAATGCAAATTTTTGTGGAAAATAAGTCCAAAACATTACAACTTTAGAAAAGAGGATCTTGGCTTTCACTGGAAACTAGCTGGACTAGTTTAAGGGTAGCTTTAGATGTTGTGAAGAAAGCCTTGATCAAAAGAGTTGTCCCTGACAAAGTAACCTCAATTTCTTGCTGCTTCTGCTCTTGCATGTTTTCTGCATGCTGCAGGCTAGACCTCTTCTACACACAATGCAGTAGGGGAGGACGCTAATGTAGGCAAATTGTCACAATTCAACTTGATCCTATATGGCTTAAGAATTTGGCAGGCACAATTCAAATGAACAATTATTATTTTGTATCTAGGACAGTCACGTCACATTTATCTAGGATAAATTTCTGCTTAGGTTACTGTGAAAAAGTAGGACTGTCCTGTAGTTACTGAAGCAAATCTGTGCCTTCAGAGTTTGTAACGTGTTTAACTCTGGTATGGTCTGTCTTTGTGCACATAATTAGCTCTCTGGTATCTGTATTACTAGAAAAAGAAAGTCCCTACGGAAAAGTGACTTATTTGCAATGTAAAATTTATTTTTAGGTTGGCCTTGGACAGTTGCACTTGCATGGAGGCAGAGGAGTAGAGCAAAATCATCAGGTACCCTTTTTGTATATCTCTGGTCAATATTACACTTGACAGAGGGGGAGAAAATATAGCTGAGACCACAGTGAAGCAAAAGTGTTTAAGTACCACCATAAGGTATTTAATGACTTCAATAGTCTTGTTCGATAAAACTTAATCTTCATGTGACTAGTACATGGAGCTGATTTTTCTTATACAATTAGTGTAAGATTAATAATCTTAGAAATAAGGAAGTCAAAACCAAAGACCAGGTTTTCATCAAGCAGTACTTGAAACTGGCTGAGCTTTTGTACATATAGTAGAACCTTCATGATGCACTGTGTGTGCATTAGTGATGACAGTCTAGTTTATGTAGCTTGCAAGAATATTTTGTTTCTGCAGACAAAACAGTGCAACTTTCAATACCAAGGATATTAAGTGTCCATAGCAGATAAAACTTCTGCTGATGTAAGCCAACCTAGCTACTGCTTATAGAAGTTAAAATAGCTAATCTCTTCTTAAAGTACGTATTGAAGAAATGGAGAGCTGAAAGTGCAGTCCTGAGGATTATTTCAGACTCAGCTGCCAACAAGAAATTACTTAATGGTCATCATATTTAAAATACATTAAAATAATAAGAGTTAAAATATAAGGCTCTATAAGGGTTCAGAGGTTATATCAAGTCATCAGAATGAGTATAACCAAGCTCTGTGTAAAACTGGAGTAGGAACTGGCAGATCTCTCCTCTTCTACACAGAGTTTGGAAGTAGAATAAGGAAGTAAGATTTACCTGTGTAGCTTGTGCATAGTAGCAGTTGTAGTAATTTTTTTTTCCTCTCTGCTTTTTGGAATACACTGTTGAAAGAGATTGCTACTCAATAGTCTGATTCTCAGTGGGGAACCCTGTTGCGTGTATTAAATTAAGTGGTATTGATAACTCTTATCCCCAAAAGAACCTGATAACTTGGCAAACAACCTACTTTCCTGTGCTCCATTTGCAAGAAAAGCTATTCAAATCATAGTCATGCTGGCTAAAATACTTGTTTTCTTCTCTACAGCGAGCGTTTGAGTACTTCAATCAAGCAGCTAATGCTGGCAATTCACATGCCATGGCCTTTCTAGGAAAGGTAAGATATGAACACTCTTAAAAGTAAGCAAATTGACTGCCTTTCAATGAAAAATAATAAAAATTTCCTACTTTCTGATATCAAGCAGTCTAAAACTTAAATGCTGGAATTTAAGTACTTCTGTTTTGCTACTGTTTTGAATTGTCCTGCAAGATTTGAGTGTTGTAATCTATTATGTCTAGTCTAAATTTTCTACTTGCTCCTTCACTTTAGGAACTTTATTTTTTTTTTTTAAGTAGTGCTTGGATTAGATTTTGTTTTGGTTTGTTTTTTTTTTATTAAATAGTTAAATACCAAAATGTCCTTTTTCTGTGATGGAGTTCAAAACTCAGAGTAGGCTGCTATGCTTTTCCATACAGCATGTGGGGAAAAGCTAGGCTTCTCAAAATTTCACCTAGTGGGAAGCAGTTCAAGAAGGAAATGAAAGACATCTGTTTTCTTATGCTGTGTAGAGAACTGAGGCATCTGAGTCAGAGTTGCCAATAGGTCTGCATCTACTCTGAACCAAAGACTGAGTCTATCTGCAAGATGGGCCGTTGTATCAGTGTTCTCAGATTTAAGTCCTTTTTTTAGTCTAAAACATGATTGGCAAGCTGCTATTGGTGATGTTAATGTGTTACTGCTTGGAAAGATATTTAGGTCAGTTGCCTGAGATCTGGGTTGCAGGCTACCTTCACCCTGTGTGGAGCTAAATCCTTACTACTCCATTTGAGTACCCTCTAAGGTTAGGCTTAGAACAGCAGCTCTAGCTCATCATTTTCAGGCTGTCACTGCAGTAGAAGATACACAATTCACATCCTTAGAAAGAGCATGAAAAAATAGCATAATGTGCTGATCAAGGCATCTGACAGGAGAAATAGCAGGTTCCTGCTTTCTCTACTGCTTGAATGTTTTATATCTAATAAATGCTGAAGTGAACAGAGTTCAAATGATCTCACAAGCTTTTTGCTGGATTATGTGTTCTTCACTGCGCACTGGTAAAACTCAAAAATAAAGCATATTTTCCTGAAAACTTTTTAATTTTATGGACAGTTCATTCTCCATTAGAAAGTTAAACCCTCTGAATCTGAACTTTACAGCATAGAGATGTTTTCTGCTTCTGCACAAGTTCTTTAATGATTATTCAGTAATGCAATACTGAATCTGAACTTTACAGCATAGAGATGTTTTCTGCTTCTGTACAAGTTCTTTAATGATTATTCAGTAATGCAATAGTCAGTAGTCTAATAGTACAATAGACTTTCATATGCAAAGTGAAGATGCTTCATGATCTCCATGCTAAACTGACTTCCTCAGCTGTTCTTCATAATGCCTTTCTCCTTCAGATGTACTCAGAAGGAAGTGATGTTGTACCTCAGAGCAATGAAACAGCTCTTCAGTATTTCAAGAAAGCTGCTGATATGGTATGATTATCTGTAATCTAGAAATACAACATATGCACTAAAAAGTTGATTAGCTGAGAAATGCTGCAAATGTTTCTTTTTGTGAATTTCCATGTGCATACACCACCTCCCAACTTCTGTCCCAGATTAGCCCATAATTAAACCCTGCTTGTCTAAGATGTCGGGAGCTGCCGACATGGTGCCGGTTATGGTGCTTCATGTTCAGCACAAGGAGTCTAACTCTCATGAATGCTAGCATCAGTATGAAATACTGTCCACCTAAATAAGCCTGCAATTCTGTTAAGTGTTAATTTTCATTAATCTGAAGTTGTCACAGAAACTTGCAGTGCACTGATACTATGTTATTTTGGTTCTGTTTTGCAGTCAGTGAATAGATAATGTTTTTTTGGTTTATACCTCTCATCTCATTAGAATGGTTTTTTTTTGGTTGTTAATCCCTCATATCTGTCTTTTGATCTATCCCTTATGGTAGCATTTGTACAGTTAAAGCATGAATAGTCCTTCCAAGAAAGATGTTTAGCATATGGAACACAGTAGATTAGTTCTTGAAGGGACTATTGTAAGATAACTGTCTTCATGGTTCTTGCATTCCACAATTAGACTGTTGTTCTACACCTCTGTTATAGAGTAAGGGTCTCTCAATTTGCTCATTTCCTACATTCACTGAAGGCTTCTGGTGTGCCCCATTGCTTGTCCTGGCATTGAAGGAGTACCATGGTGCATAGTTTTGCAGGGGCAGTGGTCAGTAATGCAGCCCGCAGGACAGCCACCAATCTGCCCTTAAGTTAAGACAGATTCTCAGAGTTCTTGTAGTTGTTTTGGGAGCTTCTTTAGTATCCAGAACATCTCGAACTTGGAGAAGCTAAAGATGAATAAGCTGTTAATGCCCCACCTTTCTACGGATGTGGATTCTACATCTCGTAGTGCACAGTAGATTTTCATAACTAGGGTTGAAAGCTTTTCTTTTTCCTATTAATCACCTGTGTAGTTACTGAATAAAAGTTACCAAAGATGCTATTTTGTTACTAAATAACTATTACTAGGAGCAAAGTTACAAAGCAAATCTATCTTACACGTTATTTGTTTTAGTGATGTTAAAGGCATACTAAATTTAAAAGATGCAGCTGTAGGTTTTACCTTTTTTTGCAGAAGTGTTTTTCTGTGTTTTCAGGGTAATCCAGTTGGACAGAGTGGATTAGGAATGGCTTACCTCTACGGAAGGGGTGTTCCAGTGGTAAGCTTTTGACAGTCGTCTTTCTAATCATAGGTGATTGTGTAACTTCTTGTTGTCAACAATCTTTTTCTCTGGAAGGAAATACTGTAGAGTCTTAATTGTGAAGATTTCTGTTACACTGAAAACTCTATGAGGAAATCTGTAATATTAAAAAAAAAAAATTCACTATGGAGTTAGCAGCTATGAAACACGCTGATATCCATCTAGTAAGTTTGAAAATGTTGCTGAAGCTATTAGAAATACATAACAGTGTAAATTTTTAGTAGGAATTTTGAATATGGCTCTAATTTTCTTGTAAAATAAAAGAAATCTTAACTGTCCCCATTTTGTGTATCTTGTGAGAGTAGAGGAACACTTTGAAACTTTTAATTAGTATATTTGCCTTGTTGCTTTCCCACAAGAATATTTCTTGTCATATGTTTTATATTTAGCTATGCAAACAGATATTCAAACGTTGAATTAGTCCAAAGTTGACGAAATAAGTTAAATAATTGTTCTAGAAACAGAACAGGGCATCCATTCTGTATAAGCATAACTATTCATAGCAATGCCATATGTGGATGCCAGCTTTGATAGCTACAGATTTAAGGCATGCTAGTATCCTTGCAGGCTATTTCATTTTTTGTTTCCAGATTTTGACCAGGTGAATATTTTTGCATTAGAACATCTTGCTGTAATTTTTCTGTAATACAGATTTGTCCATGCACTTAAACATGCACGCATGCATATTTTGTTTCTTTATCTGAATTGTGGTGTATTGCAAAGCTCTAATGACTGGACCAAATCTTCCTGCAGAACTATGAGCTAGCACTGAAGTATTTCCAGAAGGCTGCAGAACAGGGATGGGTTGATGGACAACTTCAACTAGGTTCCATGTATTACAGTAAGTGGCATCAAAGTGATGATTTGCTGGGTCTAAGCATCTGCTGTTTCAGTAAGTGTTCACTAGGTGGCATTAGAAGTGTAGATACACTGCATGTAGAGTGGTCTTAATGCATTGAACTTATATTTTATTCTGGTTTTTTTCCTAACCTTTCGCAACATTTTTCTTTAATAATTTTAAAGAGTAAGTGAATGAAATACCTACTGTATTTCATACAAATCTGCTTTTCAAGAGGAATGAATAGCAATGACTTATTCTTTCTTTTAGATGGCATTGGAGTCAAGAGAGACTATAAACAAGCTTTGAAATATTTTAACTTGGCCTCCCAGGGTGGCCACATTCTGGCTTTTTATAATCTGGCTCAGATGCATGCTACTGGCACTGGAGTGATGCGATCATGTCATACTGCTGTTGAGGTAAGGTCATCCTTTTATAAAGATGAAATAATATTGACTTGCAAAGGCTGGATATAATGACATCAGCTTACATAGGAAATTTGTCTTAGTTAAAATCCACTGATGACTGCAGAGCCAAGGCTATTAAAAGGAAAAGTGATATATTATGAAACTCCTTTGTATCTCACAAGAAATACCTTTATTTTTTTATGTTTGTTTGCTTTATTAACTTTGAAGAAAATGAAAAGAATGTAATACAAAGCAAACATCAGTATTTTATAAGTACTGAATTCTTCATTTAGACGGGTTTAAGTGTAACAAAAAAGCTGATACTAAGAATAATTCAGAGTAAACATCTGAATCTTGGCATGTATTTGTGTAGTAATCTGTATCTTAAAGTAAGCATGTCTTAAGAGGTGAGTTTGTCAAGTTTTTCCTGTGAAATGTAAATATTTTGAACACGTGTTTGAATGTTAAAGGCTTACCTCTTCCAAAACCTAATTTCTGAAGTTCCTGACAACCAGTCTTCTCCCCTTTTTTTTCCTTCTGCAGTTGTTTAAGAATGTATGTGAACGGGGGCGTTGGTCTGAAAGACTGATGACTGCCTACAACAGCTATAAGGATGGTGATTCAAATTCTGCTGTGGTTCAGTATCTTCTTCTAGCAGAACAAGGCTATGAAGTTGCACAAAGCAATGCTGCTTTCATACTTGATCAGAGTAAGGACCTGAATTTGTACTGGGTTTTTTTGGACTTGGCCTGCAGTGGCCCATTTAGTAGAACACTAGAGTGCTTGAAAATATAATTATGTACCCCTTGTTCAGTTAGAACTTTTAGTGAGACTCTTCTCCTATTTTCTTAATTTAAAAGTGTAAATTAAATTCAATTAAAAAAGAAATTTAGTTTTTACCTCTAAGGATAGCTTTCTGGCCTAACCATTAGAGTACACTAACATTCTGAATTATGGGATTTGAAAAATGGGATAGGGAAATAATGCTTCAGAAATGCACGGTGCTGAAAACTTTATTCCTTGGACTGCCTAAACAGAGCCTTAACACTTTATTAAATCTATAAAGTAGGAATTGCATTAGGTTTACCTTTGGCCTTTACTGTGCATAAAAGTTTCAGTTTCCTTTGTTCTTTATCCTGTAATGTCTTTTCTCAGCACTTTTTTTTTTCCCCAGATTTTTTTATAACTTTACTTGTACTACTCTTGAAGCAGGGATGAAGAGCTGGGCAGCTGATTCTGTTAGATTTGACAAAAACTTGTCCTAGGTCTCTTATTGCAGCTGGGTGACTAGAACTTGGGTTTCTTAGAGTTTGAGGTCATAGGGAAACACTGGAGGTACAAGTGACAAATCTTTCTAGAAGCTATAAAACCTGGTATTTTAATCTTTCCGAATCTCAAATCCAGAAATCTAGGTGTCTCATTACTAGCTTTAGGGCTTTGTAACTTAATAGAAAAATCAGCTATTGGTGGCTGATAGGCTAATATAACATATTAAATTCCAGTTAATGCTTTTCAAAGGTGCCTTAATGACTCATCTTCAGGTAAGCTACAACAATGACAATCTTGGCTGGGAGTGCGTTCTTGCAAAGAAATGACTTCTTTCCCTGAATTAAAATTCTGATTGTCATTACTCAGATATATCTGCATCTCAATTGGAGATTAATTTAAAATTATTTTATACACTTTATACAGAAAATCCATATGTCAACGGTGAGATAGTATAGCTGAAGCCAAACTTACATGAGAAGGGAAACAAGTTAGAAATCCTTTGAACTGTCTGAACTCTGATACTTCAGCAACCCTCCATTTATGACATAGACAACTAAAATAACTTCTGTTCTGAAGTAGCCATAGTACTGCTGTGTAAAATATGCAGTCTCTGGCTGGTTAAGGAGTTTAAGCTTTTGGTTTACTTGACCAGTCTTTTTTTTCAGATGGTCAAACTAAAGCAGCTTATACTTTAGCCTTGTATTTGAGTGCCCCTTTGTCAGACCCCTGAACGTGTGCTTTTAAGACTTGCATCTTCTGGCATTCCTCAAGTATGCTTCAGAATCTCCTAGAGCAGGAATGGGAGAGACACTTGGTAAGCTATATTTCAGGGTGAAATGATACAGTTTGTTCCTAGCTTTTGTGTGGGCAGATATATGGAAAGACCATATAAATGAAAGGAGTTTTTATAAGTTTCAGATGGGTTGAATCTTTTTTGTGCTATAGCACAGTTTACTTCAAGTTTTTAATTCATTTCAGCAGACTGAATATAAGCATGGTGGGGTTTTTTTGTGGTTTTGTGTGCATATACCATTCTCCTATTTAACTGAATTATTTGTTCTCTAGAAGAAGCTAGCATAGTAGGAGAAAATGAAACCTATCCTCGAGCTTTGCTTCATTGGAACAGAGCAGCTTCTCAAGGTATGTCTGTACCTCACAGTTCCAATTAGTTTATTTTTAGTAGAACCGTTTGTTTGATTTCATGGTTTTTTTATGAAACAGGGAAGGAGTGAAAGCTTATCTCCTTCTGTTCAACATTAGTTATATTCTGCAGAGGGTAGTTGCTGTTCTTTGTTCCACTGCTGGCTAGAATGTCATTGCAGTATGCGTGTAGTTCTGAGCCATTCCGAGATCCTGAAAATTAGGACTAAATCACAAATGAACAGTGTGTTTCTTTTGACATTTCATATGGAATTATAGAGCAGTGTTAAACAGCATTAGGAATGTTTACACTGACTTTTCTAAAAATAAACCCCCTTGGAAAAGTAGATACAAAGTACCCTTCAGGATTTTGGTACTTGTCATCATTTACAAGAAATGTAATTTCAAAGCAAGCAAAGCTCAGCGATGAAAAATGCAGTCTTGATGTCCAGCCAACCCAAGTTTAAATTCTGGTGCTTGTGATCTCGTCCTAAAATAAGCAAAACTAAACTTAATCATGATATATGTCAGTGTGAGATCTTTAACTTTCATATGGGTGCACCTACATTAATATCTATATATTAGCTTTTTACTTAAGAGCAAGTGTATCATCAAAATGGAGCCTAAGAGTTTTGTCTGAAAATCTTCAGACTTACTTGACTTTTACTAGAAAGTTAAAAATTGAGAGGATGGAGTTGTTAAGTGTTCAATTATGAAATGATGATGAGAGGCTTTTTTTCAAGTTTTTTATGTCTTTTTGAAACAAAGAAAGCTGAAACCCTCAATGACCATATAACAAATGGAAAGTTTTTCTGTAATAAGTGACTATGAACAACATGACATAGCTTTTCAACTGATGTCACTGAATAGCAATAAAAATGTTGGTAGGATTACTGGGAAATAGACTTTCCTGAAAATAGAAATCCGTTGTGTTTTGGTTAGCTAAAGCCAATTAAAAAAAAAAAACAAACAAACCCTAACAAAAAAAAAGCTGTTTATGTGAGAGAGGGAAAAAGGCAAACAGTTTGTGCAAACTGTCTAAAGTAATACTATAGCCCTTACTACATCTTTGTATGAAACTAAAAGGCTTTCTTTGCGTAGCTATTTTATCCTTTTTTTTTTTTTTTTTGTTATTTCTTGATTTATAGGATATACTGTTGCAAGAATTAAACTTGGAGACTACCATTTTTATGGTTTTGGTACTGATGTTGATTATGAAACTGCATTTATTCATTATCGCCTGGCATCAGAGCAACAGCACAGTGCTCAAGCAATGTTTAATCTGGGCTACATGCATGAGAAGGGGTTGGGCATCAAGCAGGTGAGTAAGCTGTAGGCTGATAGTCTGTTTCATTACAGTGCATTTACTAATGTTAGATTAAGTGCATAACCACTACTGGGCTTTGAGCACTATAACTACTTAGCAGGAATTAGCATGTCTCCCAATACATTCCCCAATAGCAAATGGGATTCACACTTACCTATGTGAAAAAATGAGGCATAGACATGGAATAAACTATTTGCCTAAAATTGTGAAGATTGGCAAAAAGAGTGCCATATGTCTGAGTAATGCTTTCAAGATTTGGAAGGGTAATGAAATTAAAGCAAATTAGTTCCAGGTTCAGAGGTGTTTTAGCATAACATTGTTCTCATCCTCTGAAGCACTGGCTAATTTGTTTTCTGTATCATGACGTTTTGAAAACAAGTTCTGTGCATCTTCATGTAACAAACCATAAGCAGCAACAACAATGTGATTATTAACCATGGTTTTTCAAATTAGGCTAGGCTACAATTTGCTTTACAAACTACATTACCTAAAAGAAGGCAGTATATCTGGTTCTCTTAGGAAGCCTATGATGTATTGCTGTCCATGAGTCAATTAAAATTTATAGAATCTAGAGCACTGTGTTCCTGTATGTGTCAAAATAATGTAATTGGTAATTCCATACTAATTTTGAGCAGCCTACCTTACCTTAGTGTATGATTAATTAATGCAATTAATGTATTTTAGTAGTATCTTCTGGGTTACCTGAAACTGTAAGAAATTTTCATTTTCTTTATTTTCAATGAGCTTCAACATCTGGGTTTTGTCTAAGCATGCACCTTTTAATTATTCTGTTGCTTTAGTAAAAGACAAATTTTTGCTGCTTTTCTCCTAAATTCTTGGCAAAAGGTCAGAACAGCAAGGGCAGGTCTTAGGTCAATGTTGTTACTTTGGCAGCAGCAAGCAATCAACATTTGAAAACTGCTTACTGACTTAGCTGTAGAAGTGACAATACAGTACACAAACAGCATTATTTCTAAAGCTTATCTTCAAATTTTATTTTAGGACCGTTTTCTCTTTTTAACTGAGTCCTCAAAACTAGTTAACTTCTGAAAACGGGCCTGCAGCTAAAAGCAACAGTGCTGAAGTCAGGAGGGTTTTGGTTTTTCTTTATTTTAAAAAAAAAAAAATCCTTTCAGATATGGATTTTTGTTGTTGTTTCTTTTGCTTCTGCCTTGAAAACAACCCAACTTAGAGCAAGTAGTAAAAACTTTGAAAATGATATTACATCATGTTCAGCATAACTGCTAACAATTTGAGAAAAATTAGTCCTGATGCTATCGTTTACACAGAGTATTCTCCAACCTGAAGCAGAGATGGCTACACATACATAGCTCAAATGAGCACACAGTGGCTCACAATGAGCATGTGCAGCCTTGCTTTGTGCAGATGAATAATACTTTCCTCTCATACAAATCCACCATGGAAGGAAGTGCTGAACTGCAAGGGAAATGGAGGCAGTTAATGTAGATATGGGAAAGAAGCACTGAGAATGTCTAAGCAAGGAAATTTTGTGTATAAACCAGTCTTAGAAATTCTGGATATGTAATGTCTTTGCTTACTGTGCCCTAAAACTTTAGAACTGTAAGAAGGGAGGATGGAGATTTAGGACTGACTAGATAAGACTAAAATGAAACTGGGCTAGGATATTCTGAAGATGCCTTACAACTGACTTCTGAATAAAGAAAAAAAACATTGGGCTTTCTTTTCCTAGAATGGAAACTGCTGAATTTTGAGCAACTCTGAAAATAACTGGCAGTTAAAGTCACGCTTTCTGATGGAGCAGATTGCGGCTACTGCTGAAGTCTGCTCTTGCACTAGAGGCCTGTGGAAGGGACATATAGATTTTAGCACTACAGTGTCTAATGAATTGGAGATTTAGTCTATTGAAAAAAGGGATATGTACTTTTACTCTTTTCCCCACCTATGTAGACACCATTAAGATTGCAAGCCCTCCAAAGGTAGGGAGAATGATCCAATAAGGTGGCCTGCACAACGTCAATTTAGGTCACTGTTCATTCTGAATCCTGAATAAATACAGTATTTCTTACTGTTTGTTCTGTTTGTTTTGTTTTTTCTCCCCTCGAACTGCTTTTGTCTTATTCTCTCTTTAATTATTGAATAAATAGTTTTTCTTACATATAGGATTCTATGCTTCCTGTATGTAAATGGTGTTCAGACTCATGCCAAGTCAATGCCAAATATTAAGCCCCTTCAGAAATCTCACGTGGGCATACTGTTACACACATTTCATAGATGTGATGTTGTCCAATTTGTGAGCCCACATGTCAGAATGAAGATTGTTTCCATATACCGCTCAAAATAAGAACGAATTCATTTTCATAAATTCATTTTTCTCATGGTCTCCTCTTCATATCTGGCATGGTATTTCAGTGCTATTTGTGTATTAAAGCTTAGACTCCTACAGTTCTCACTTGTCTGTCAAGTGAGAGTGAAGAGTGTATAAGCAGAATGAGGTGCTTGCTAATTAGAAATGAAAATAATCCATGACTTAATGTGTGCTCCTACACTGATACTAGCTCAGTACAAAGGAGGTAAGGAAACTATTTAAAGTAGTTATACAAAAGGCAGGCTTTCCAGGATCAGAGAGTATTCGGGGTTGTTCCATTGAATTAAAATACTAAAATGTGAGCTAGTATGTCTCATTCACATAATGTGATTTTCATAGTGTTGTTTCCACATGTATTATGGAACTAAGCTTTGCTGTATCAATGAGCAGAAAATCTCTATGGTATTTCACAGTCAGGATAAAATTATAAAATGATCATATATGTGGCATGAAGTCCTGGAGATTTCTCTGATTTTAAGTGTCCAACTTGGAACACTTCCAGAGGTAAGTCTTACACAGGCCTGTCCTTCACATTACTGAGTGAATGTAGGCAGTTTGTATCCAAGCATCCTAATACTGCATAGTTTGTGTCTGAAGCAGAGCCAAAAAAAAACCTCAAACAAACAAGGAAAGTTAATCTATTTAGATACTCACATCCTCTGGTTTTCTTGCTGCTTGTGGGGTTTTTTTTCAGTCTTTCATGTCTGGTGTGGTGTTAGAGATGTTAGACTGTACTAGATTTATCCAAATATGTACTTCAGTTTACAGTGCATGGGTTGAATACGTTAATACGAATCTCTTTGTGAGCATCAATTTAGCATCAGCTATGATGGCTTCGTCCTCAGATCAAAGCTCCTCTACTTGTCTATTCGAAGGTGAACATGTCACAGAAAATGAAGGGGAAGTTTTACTAAGTGGTTTTCATTTACCTTGACCAAAAACCTTGTGTTTAAATGACAGTATACAATGCTTATTAAAAACACTTTACATTTTAGAATCATAGAATGGTTAGAGTTGGGAGGGACCTTCAAAGGTCATCTAGTCCAACCCCCCTGCAAGGAGCAGGGACATCCCCCACTAGATCAGGTTGCTCAGAGCCCCATCCAACCTGGCCTTGAATGTTTCCAGGGA
>JAAGAY010010136.1:3907-14031 GCA_011801015.1 Ardeotis arabs | reverse complement strand
TTCTCATTCAGAGTTTTATTTTTTACTTCCTTGAGCCTGGCTAAGTTGTCTGTCTGTCCCAGGTCTTGGTGAAGTCAGTGAATCTTCAGGTACTGCAGACAACTTCTACGTACAGCAGGATCTGTTTTCACACAACAGTGCAAGGCCCAATGTAATGCTGTTGCATTATATTCTTCAGCTTGCTGTAGGAACTTTATAGCTTGGTGTTATCTGATAGTGTCTTTTTCTTTTTTCCTAGAATAAATTTATCTTTCTTCAGTATTTGCAACTTCTAAATTGCTTATAATTGTCTTTCGTACTACACGTGTATTTTTTTCTAGCTTTCCTTAAACAAACTCACCTCTTTGCTTTTTTCCATTTTCGTCGCCCAATGGCATTTTCTTTAGCATACTGTATTGGCAGCTTCAGCTGCCAAAGTTAAATGTGTTTAGGTGTTGTGGTGCTGAAACTGCAAATAGCGACAGTCAACTTCCCCATTTAGGGCAAACTGATACTCCAGAATCTGGTTTGCATTGGTTTCTTTCAAGATTATGCTGCTTGGTTACTTGCTTTGAGGAGGTCAGTGTTTGTAACAGAACTAAGACTAAATTATCCAACAGCTTCAGTTCCTGATGTCTGAATCACATTTCAGTACCTGCACATAGTAGAAATGTTTTAAAGTCTTTATTCATCATGCCTTGATCCTAGTTTGTTAAGAAGCAGGAAGGTTTTTTTTCTGCTAGAGCTTCTGACATTGCTTTCATGGTCTTTAAGTCTATTTACCTGGTTTATGTACGACAACCATTTTCAGTTGGTCCAGTTAGTATTACTGGATATTTACTTGAATGTCTGACAAAGTGGATTCACTTTTATTTTGATCTTGTCTGGGTAGCCTATAGCAGATAGTAGTCCTTTGTAAGGTGGCAGTAAAAAAACCAAACAAAAAACAACAACAACAACAACAAACAAACAAAAAAACCCAAACAAAACAAAAAAACCCCTGCTGGAACATCAATATCACATGACAGTGAACCAGGAAGTCCTGAGTCATTCCTTGCTGAGTTGAAACCTTTGATTTAGTTAAAAAAAACCAAACAAACAAACAACCCCCCCCCCAAAAAACAACCCAAAACCAAAACAAAACCCAAACAAAACAAAGAAACGCAAAACAAAACCCAAACATACTGTTATTTTTAGTGTCATTCATAAAGTTACTTCAAACAACATTTTGAGAGAAGATGAGATTTAGCAGATTAAGATCCTAGAGTTCCCTTATTTCTTATGTCTTTCCTTTGGTGTAGTTTCATTCCAAAACCAAGAAAAGCCTTATGCTTGGTTGTTTTTATATATTGCACTTTTTGGGGGACAATTCCATGGCCTTGAAACAAAATATATTCAAAGATGTCTATGTATTGTTTTATTTGTATAGTTACTTCCATAGGAATTTTTACTTATCTGTTTTCAAGGTACTTACATTTGGGGTCACTGATCTAAGGCAGATTTAGAAGAAAGACTGCATTAGTGTATCATGAGGGGAGAGACTGAAGACTTGATCATTGGATTGTGATGTGTTATGAAGAACAGTTAGGACAAGTGAAAAAAATTAAAATATACACTGAAACTTTAAAAAAGTTTCAATCTGTAGTGGGTAAATATTAAAAATTACTTTAATAGTAATTATTAATATTTCTTACAGTTACTATAGACCTGGGTAAATATAAGAAGTCCTGTGAGGCTTAGGTGGATTTGGTGTAATTGACCTGTGTTCTCGTGGCAGCCTAAGCAGAACTGGCTGGTGGCTGTCCTGATCCTGCCCTGTTCTTCCCTTCTCTCCCACCCCTGGCTGCGCAGCCCCATTCCTTTTGCTTAGGTGCTAGATTACTGTTTGTTAGCTTCTGGGAACCATTCATTTGTTTGTGGAAGTGAAGAAGATTGCAAGAGTTAGTCTGTCACTAGTTGAACATGCTGAAATAGCTCAGCTCAGCTGCACAGCCACATGAGTCCTCCAGCCAGGGGAAAGGGAGTAGTCAGGGCTTTGTGGCTGGCACAGGGTGAGAGAGTTGGGATCCCAACAGCAGTGAGACTGTCTTTGACTGATGTAGAACCGCAGCTTTTTCCACTTAGCATTTATATGATGAGTATAAACTGCTCATTTGCCTGTCAGTTAAGTCTTCAATACTAAGGTTAAAAATAAGTCAATATGGTGAAGTTCTGGATGCGCAAGCAACTTCTGACAGGGTAATTTATGTGTTAGCTTTGTATGTACTAACTTTCCATAGTAACTCTTACTGTGTGGCATGTGCAAGGAACACAAGGCACTTCACACAAAGTAGGCTAGTTGAGATTTGCTGCAGTGGAACTGTGTATACACAATTTCAGCCAGTAAAACTTTGGGCAAAGGCTGCTCCAGTCATTATAAATTCTGAATACAATGTATATGCTGGAATTTTATCACCTTTTCAGATACCAAAAGTTGTGGAGGATTTGAAAATAAAATGTGTTTTCTTTCTCTCTGAACCAAACTTGCAAAAACATCTGGAAAGCACTTTGAACATGAGGAGCAAGTGGGAGTGAAAGTCAATCCTCTGTTTGTTGTTCATAGAGCTCATAGCTCTGTTGTTCATAAGAGTTTTTCTTACTACTTAGAGTTAAAATACAAATAATAAAGGATAATTGTTTTGTCATAATTATTCAGTATTCTTTTAAATTTCAGCTATCTTTGTGTCTACAGAAGATTGCAAATTGGTAATTACTGATATGTTCTAGAGCAGCTGTTCCTAACTGTAGAGCTTGACTTTTATGGATGTGTTGGCTGACTTGGTTGGACCTTTATTATTGAAACATTTTCTGTTTAATCCGTTATGGTGCTTGTGTGTTCATACTCGCAATACCATGAGAATGCACTCATTCTGTTAAAAATGGTGTGTCTGGATAGGATGGCCCTCAACCTGTTCATCTTGTGGACCAATTATAGGGAACACGTTTCTATTTTCTCTCTCTCCCTCTAGGTTGTAATAGTACATGGCATGTTGTCGTAGTTCAGCCCCGATCGGGACCAGACTACGCAGTCTCTCTCTCACTCCCCCCACCCTCCGAGAGAACAGGGGGAGATAATGTAAGAAAAATGGCTCGAGGTTTGAGATAAGGACAGGGAGAAATCCTTAAAGTTTTCCCCAAGTCGAGTCTGTTTTTGCCCGTGACGGTAACTATTCATTTATTACTAAAAGCAGCAGGATAATGAGACAGAGAACAAGATAAACCTCCTCCCCATCCCTCCCTCTTCCCAAGCTTAACATTATCTCTACTACCTTCCCCCTCCCTGAGTGGCACAGGGGGGAAGAGGGAATGGGGGTTGTGGTCAGTTCATCACGCGTTGTTTTACGCTGCTGCTTCATAGTCGGGGGAAGAACTCCTCACATTCCTCCCCTGCTCCATTGTGGGGTCCCTCCCATGGGCCACAGTCCTTTGTGAAACTGCTCCAGTGTGGGTCATCTCTTCCACGGGGTGCAGTCCCTCCAGAACAGCTGCCCCAGCAGGCCCTCCACAGGCCACAGCCCCCTTCAGGCATCCACCTCCCCCAGTGTGGGGTCCTTCACGGGCTGCAAGTGGATCTCTGCTCCTCTGTGGACCTCCATGGGCTGCAGGGGGCAACCTGCTCCACCATGGTCATCACCACAGGCTGCAGGGGAATCTTGGCCAGGAGCCGCGTTACTCCTCCCCCTCCTTCTGAACTGACCTTGGCATCTGCAGCGGTTTCTCTCACAAGAAAAGTTCTTCACAACAGGCTGGCAGACGCCTCTCAGAATCTCTTCACATCATCCATCTCCTCTCCACTTCTTGCAGCCAGGCCAGGCCCAGTCGTCCGCCTGGCGAGAGGCCAGAGGGTGAGGCCTGCAAGGCCCATGAAGCCTGTGCCTCCCCCTCTGTGCCTCTGCCCTCGCTCAGCTTCCTCACATCTTCTCTTCTCTTCTTTTTCTGTTTTCCCCTTCTTAAACAGGCTATCTCAGAGGCGTTATCAGGGAATATTCTGCTACCAGTCGGCTCGGCCTTGGCCAGCAGCGGGTCCGCCCTAGGCCCGGCCAAGTCCACTGAACAAAGGGGAGCGACTTCCAGCAGTTTCCTACAGAAGCTGCCACCTTAGGCCCCCCCTCACTAAACAAAACCACAACACATGTACATCCAAAGCTAAAGGGAAAAAAGCATTTCTAAATTTCTGGGAACATTGGGAAAGCAGTTTGGTTTTGATTCAAAGTAAAGCAATCTTATTGAGATAAAATGAAGAGAAAAACATATGCAGGTGAACAGGTAATGTCTGATTTCTCAGGGGTGTGTCCTGCATCCCAAACTGTGCTGAACTTCAACATCCACATGTGCTCTCTCTTGCCCGCTTGGTTGAGAGCCAGCAATATTCTGTGAGGAAAATAACCTGAATGGTAAATATCCTGCAAAGGCGGAGCACAGAGGAGCCATGTGAGCATGGGTCAGCGAGCAGGCTGTAAGGAGCTGGGAACTGTCCAACTTGTAGCACAGTGTTTCTGCCAGTGGCATGATGGACTTCCTCTTTTGAACTTCTTCTGCTCGGCTCTCCATTCTGCCAAAACTCTTAGCTTTGTATCTCTGAAATCTCCAGCTCTCTAAAGCTTGCTGTTTGGAGGAGTGATTGCCAGAAAAAGAGTGACTGCTTAAGCCCTGCTTCCTCACGTAACTAAAAATAGTTTCAGTTAGAGTTTTAATTACTGTTTGGTAGAAGGAGAATACAGTTTAAAAAATATAAATAATTTGTTTAAAAAATACACTGTTTTGCTTGAAGTAAGAAATATGCCTTTAGAAATATATCTGGGGAAATAAAATGAAGGTTACAACTGGCCTATTTTAGATTAAGCAAGAGATAATATTAGTCTTGTATGTGACCATGTACTAAATAAATAATTACTATCTTTTCAAAAGGAAATACACAAGAAATAAAGTCCAGGAAGAGCCAAGGCAAAATAAAGAAACATAGAAATGCAGCACTAATTTACTCTAAGATGTTAGGTGTTATTTATTAAACTACCAGAAGTGTTACTCAGTGAGTACCAAGAGGGATAATTTTTATACTGTGGAAACGTAGAGTAATTTAAGGAACAGAGGATGTGAATTGTTCCAGCCTTTAAAAAGGGAACTGACTATGATCTGTCTTAACGAACTTCTTATGCTTTTATCCATATTTAGTTCCATGTTAAAATCATTTAAAATACTTTTGGTAAACCAGAAGAGTCTTTCTCTATTGCAGCAGCATGGTCAGTGTTGCTTAATGTACTTTTTACTTTTTATGCGGCTGAGCGTAACCAAGTTCCCAGTCAAATCTTTTTGTTGGAGACATAAAATGAGTAACTTTTGTAGTAACTGTGGGTAGTTCTTAAAGAAACAAAAAATAAAATCCTAAACTTGTTCACTAAAGTGCCAATGAAAGGGATGACTCGATCCCTTTTTTGTGGATAGGGTTATAGTACCACTTCCTCTTTTTTTGGTTCATGCCTGGAGCAGTGTGTGTGGAGTTGAGAGCTCTTCCCACATAACGTTCCTTTTCACATCTCTTCCTTTTCTATTTTTTTTTTTTTTTAAGGCAACAAAATTATTGAACTTCCAAAGGAAAATCTAGATAGGTTTCCTCCCATAGAACTACTTGAATTCCAGATTTCTGTCTCTTTGAAGACATTGAATAGCCTTAAAGATATTTATAGTATGATACTAATAAAAGCATTTTCCAGTGGTCTCCAAGTGTTTTGAACTTAACCAGATTTTCTGCAAAACATATGCTAATGTTGTACCAAATCAAGTTTAAGTCACCAGTCATTCTTAAACCAGCTTATAAAGGTCCACCTGAAAATATTCTGCTTACATAGCAATGAGGGCTTCTGATTGTGATTTACTTTGAGGGGTTGTAATACACCTGCTCAAACAAGTCCTTGCATAAAAATGTCAAGCTGCATACTCACTGTGTGTGTTAATTCTAAAAGTTTATTGTGACAATTTCACATGTAACTGATCACATTTAGAAATAAGAGGTAATATAAGAAATAGAAGTAAAACTTACCATGCTGGTAGCTATATTCCTGTTTGTTGGCTGTATACAAGAAAGGAGGGAGTAGGCACTGCAAGTACATGTGGAATAGCTTCTCTCCAGAGAGGCCATTTGCTAGGTACTAATTACAGACTGGTTTAAAATCTTTGCAGTAAATCTTATTAATCATTAAAACCATAAGTATTCCTATTGTTTCTGCAAATGTCTTACCCTGCTTTGTATCTTGCTAAATTCTTAATACTGTCTTTTTGACAGCTGTTTTCACATGATCATACATTGAGAAAGTGTTTGTATTGTGTTTGTTACCTTTCAGTTTCATTTCATGGGGAGGAGAGAGATGAGATCACAGACATTAAAGAAATGCTGTACTCCAAATTGCAAGACTAGATTTTTATTGAATGGTTTGGGCTGTGAGTAAAGAACTGAACAAGTAATTAAAATATAAGGTATTTTAAGCCTTGCTGTACTTTATTTTTATATGAATCTCCAGAAAGAGGACTCCCCATCAGGAAAAAAGTCTTAAAAATCAAGTCCCATGTTTTCGTCTGAGATTGGAAAATACTGAACATGAAGAAAACTGCTCTTTTCACATCACAGCTATCATGCTAAATTTTAAAGAATTTAGTTTTAAGCTTGTTGTGATGTTGAATACTTTGTAGAATATCCATGTAGCACAACATTGTTATGATGCAGAATCATAACTTGCTTTTGTTACACTTGTGCATGCACACACACTCTCCTTGTCTTCAGACAGTGAAGATTGCTTAGAGCAAACATTACTTATAACTTTAAGGCAAAATTTTGAGCCTTTGATTGTTTTGTAGAATAAGTACATCCAGCTTTTTTTTTTTCCCTGCATGTAGGGCCTGTGTTACTCATCTTGGAACAAACAACTTTGTGTATTTCCAAGAAAAATACATCTGTGGATTTGGCTGTTGAGAATAATTTTTAAAAGCTCCAAAGCATTTCATAAGGGAGAGGGTAGAATCTATCAAGTACTTTGTATGGAGCCTGCCTTGGAATGATAAATATGTTTTTCATGTTACAGTGGAGATGTAGGAAAGAATAATAACTGAATATCTTTTTCAAGTTATATATTTGTAATACTATGAATCAATGTGGAGATCAGTAACATTGATTTCAAGAATTGTCCTATATCACTTCTGCTTTCGTGTTCTGTGTACTTATGCATTGTGTCAAGAAGTAAAATTGAATTGAAAACTGGAAGATGGATGTTAAAATTATTTAAATACATGTTTTTCTTTGGAGAGTATATTTCTCTTCATACCCACAAAATAAATAATTCCCTATATTAAAGAAGGAAAAATTTGTGTTGCATTGAATATAATTTAATCTTACTAAGTATCTTGGGACATGGAATAAACCCCATATATTTCACAATTTTGGGGAAAGTGAAATCACCACCCTTGGGAGGTTAAGAGGTCCAACTTTATTCGCAAAGCCGTGTTTGTCTTTTCGGTAGTGCTCAGGGCTGTGGTCAGTACTTGGCCAATGCAAATAAAACCTCCTTGTCAGACACAGCCTACAAAATTACTTGGAATGTGCCGTGATGGAGGCAGTGAGAATAGGAAGTGGAGGAGGAGGACTTGACTCCTTTAAGATTACATTCCGCCTGAATGCAATGCCTGATTTGTATGTATGTATTTATTTTCCTGTTTGCTTATCTTGGCAATAGTATAGTCTGATAATATAGTCTGATATGGAGTGGGGGAGAAGGAAGTATTTCTGTAGCTTTCATTACAGGAAGCTTTTTTTCCCAAAGAAAATTTGGTTGTGGTTTCTTTGTCCTGCTTGCCACCATCATTTCTAAAGGCTACTTATCAGATGTACGAGTTTATTGGCATACTGGGTATACTAATCTCTCTTTTCATGACCTTGTTTGACCTCGGTGAAATAGGAAAACTTGAAAATATTTTTCTTTATGTAGCTCCTTAATCTGAATGAGAATGGTGAGCAAAAGATGAACACTTGCTTGTTTGATCATCAGTTAAGCTACTCTTATAAGGAGTTTATTTTAACTGTTCATTGAAAGCAGCTTTTGAAAAGTGTTACCTTTCAGTGTAGGAAGGCTGCAAAGAGGAACGTTCATGAGAAATTATTTTTTTGCTTATGAATGTAAAGATAGGGAATACAAAATAAGCTGTCTGTTTTCTTTAATAAATGCAAAATATCCTTATTGTCTGTTATAAAAGGATAAAATAGAATCACTTATTTGAAGTCTTAATGGCTTTATCCTAGTGGCTAATAACTGAGTATGCTTTTAACAGTTTGAAATCTGATGTTTGAACTGAGAATACCTTAAAATGTTAAAAAAATTAACCTTCAGGTACCTCTAATTATTATAACAATAATATATGCATTAAAAGGCTTATGACTGCTGTGTAAGACTATTTCCATATACAGTTGGTACAGTACTAGTCTCGTGCAAAGTTTTCTAACTAGTCTTTTAAAAATTTGCGTATTTACCAGGCTTCTCTGTAAAGATAACCCAGTATTTTATTTTTTTGTCAGGTTGCTGAAGTCTTTATTTCAATCTGCTGTTCTTAATACAATTGGATTTCCTAGTTTCTACTAGGAATTGTAGTGTTTGGGTTTTTTTTTCCTTGGTAGCTTCTCAATCCCTCTTTTGTTTGGTGGTTTTTTTTTTTTGGTTGGTTGGGGGGTCTTTTGGTTGTTTTTTTTTTGTGGTGGTTTTGTCAGTTGTTTGGTTTTTGTTTGTTTGGGTTTTTGTTTTGTTTTGGTTTGGTTTTTTTGAAAAGTGACTTGAGGTATGACTGCCTTCAAAGTTCCTGTAAAATTTAAGTTCCCTTTCTTAGATGCTTTAAGTGGGAGATTATTTGGTTTCAATTCTGTGAGCTTTCTTAAACTTGGTAGAAAGTCTTGATGTTGGACTTCATATTTGTTGTAGACATCCTGATTGTTTATTCGTGCAAATAATACCGTTTTGCGTACTGTGATACTCAAATGATTGATAGCCATCAGGTAAGGGTTATTTTTGTACATTTATTTGCATGTTGATATTAATGTAATAGCAAAGGAAAAGATCTCAGGCTTTTTTTTTTTTGTCATTATTACATCAAAAACAGAGTACGATTTGGTCTCTTAAGTCATTGTCTCTCAAAATCAAAACCCCAAGCAACTTTCAGTGCAGCTGCACTGTTGGCAGAAAAAGAGGTTTATTTCAGTTGCTGTTCTGACAGCTATTCCTGTGTGTCACAGCAATAAAATAGACATAGATCTAATTCTGACCTGGATCGGAGGAAGGGGATGCTTGTGCAGCCCCACAGCTATAGCCACGTTACAGAATACGGGAGAGGTCCGCTGTCTTGCAGAGGGCAACAGCCTCCTGAGCTGCTTTCTCATCCTTACTCCATCAGACGCATGGGGTGACCTGTAGGGCAAGAAGAGTATCTGGGTCCCTTCTGTAGAGATCTCAAACTCTCTGGGTGCAGGAGTGTCTCTCTCTCTCTCCCCCCTTAGTAACATTCCCAGATAGAAGGCTTTAATGCTTCTTTGTAATTAAAATATAAGGAAGAAATACTTCTCACAAAGAGGAGTCTGCTGTGATAATCTGACCCTAGGGACAGAGCAATGAGGTGGCAGGCTGTACCCTGCAGCTTCATCACTGTAAAGCGGAAGGTGTGGCTGTATGTCTCCTCACCTCCGCCCTGCGGTTTTTTTGGTTGATTGGTTTTTCTTCTTCTTCCTTTCTCTTCTAGCCAGACAACCCCTGAGAAATACATTGCTATTGCTTTATTTATTTGGTAGAACTCTAACTCTTGTTGGCTTAGTTAGTCTTTTATGATAGGTAATAGAGGTAATGTACATATCTACCTGTGTTGGATGTGTACTAATAAAAAAAAAGGGGGAGGCATGACTCAGCTTGATCTCCTAATGCTTTATAAGGGCATTTTCTTGCTCTGGTTTTCATTTCTGCTCTATATTTTATTTTTTTTCTTCTTTTAAGCTTAAAATAACTTTAAAAATATTTTTTAAAATATTTGATCTAGCAGATGCTGCAAGTGAATGATTTTCTCTGTCTGTAAACAAAAGGCTCAGA